>RJWH01001006.1:0-42118 GCA_004363575.1 Solenodon paradoxus | reverse complement strand
AACTGACAGCCCAGGAACCTTCTTTTCTCACCTAGCAGACTGGTGAAGATTTATGCTGGCAAAGATGAAGCCTGCATAACATTGGTGAGAATGTAAGTTGATAAACCTCCCTGGAGCGCAATTTGACAAGAGCTATGAGTCGCTTAATGTCGTCTTGGTCACCAGAGACCACATCTCCGACCCTGGTCTCCATGGGCTGTGCCATACAGCCTGGGTATGGAGTGGGCACCACCATCTAGGCTTATGCAATTACACTTCAACAAAATCGCCTAAGGATGCCTCTCTCGGAACAGACCCCTGTCATAAAGAGACACATGACTGGTTATAAAAGTGATCAGGTGCCCCCTGGTGGTGCAGGCTTTAAGCCGGCGCTGGGGTAGACCATGTAAAACCCAAGGACCTGGGTTCATGACATGGGGGAACAAAGAAATCAGCAAATAAAGGTGCCTCTTCCTCCTCTCTCTTCCTGCCTACCTTCCTTCATTCCTGCATGCTGCCTTCATCTTGAAAAATATATACCTATCTCTCTCTCTATATACAGGTACATGCATGTATATATCATTTATGTATCTTATATATGTATGTATATGTCTCACAGAGAGAAAGCAAGAACCAGTGCACTATGCACACTTGGAGCAATTCCACTTCTAGGAACTTATTCTGGAAATATATTCACACATGGAAGATGAGTGAAGTGCAAGGTTACTCACGGCAGCAGTGTCTGTAGCAGTAAACAGAGATGCTCTAACCATCCACTTGGAGGATGCAACGACACGAATCACGGCGAACAGCAGGTCTGCGCCGACATGGAAAGGCGGAGACGTAATAGCCCTTCCCTCAGACCCAGCAAGCTTTCCTCCAAAGGCCTGGAGGGTAAATAGTTCAGGCTCTAGGCCGTCTGCGCTCTACCACAGCTCTTCAGTGCTGCCTTTGAAACATGAAAGCACCACAGACACATGAAGAGCCCTTAGCATGGTCCATACAGCCCAAGGACCGGAGTTCAGGGCCTGGGGCCAGGCGACAACCAAACCTCGAAACAGAAATCTACAGATGCTTCTTCTTCACTCTTCCTCCCTGCCTAGTCGCCGTCATTCCTACCTGCACTTTCCCTTAAAAAATATCGATAGATAGACAGACAGACACATACACTATCTGGCCCTTATTCTGCTGACCGCTTCATGAGAAGCCAGCGTGCGCCGTCTCCAGGGCAGACAGCAGGGAAGAACGCCAGGGAGGACTTTTCACTGCAGGTGCTTTAGTTCCTTTCACGCATGCACACGTGTGAAGGCATCAGCTGGTCAACAAGTCAACATGCATTTTTTTAAATAACAAACAAGCCTTTAATAATTTTCTTCATGAGAACTCTTAACTGCTAAGCTTTTCTTTTTAAGCGACCTTAACTCTGGCACCCCTGAGCCCTTCAGCTCTTTCTCCCTGAGGTGGGGAGGCGGGGAGGCGGGGAGGGAAGCGGCTTCTGACACAGGGCATCCTCTCTGGATGAGGTGAGATCTCACTGGGGCTTTTCCTGCTTGTTTCTCTGAGAACGGATCACGTAGAGCATTTTTTTCACGGGTGCGTAGGCCGTTCGTGTTTCTTCTCTGGGAAGGTATCCATGCAGCTTTTCTGCCCACTTTATAAGTGGGTCGTCTGCTTTTCTGTTGTTGAGGGGTGTGAGCTCTTCATATACTTTGGAGATTTAGCTCTTGTCTGATGTGTGCTGTGCAAAGATCTCCCATTCTGCAACTGCCTTTTTGTGTTAGTGGTGGTTTCTTTTGCTCTTTGGAGACTTTTTTGTTTGATACAATTCCAGCTGTTTAGTTTTACTTTCGTTTCTTTTGCCATAGCTGTCACTTCCCTAAAGACATCTCTGAGGTTGATGGCACAATCAGAAAAATGCTCCCCTATGTTCACAGCAGCACAGCTCACAGCTGCCAAGACGTGGAAACAACCTCAGTGCCCAACAACAGAAGACTGGACAAGGAAGCCATACGGGGTCCAGAGACTCAGCAGAATTCTATGCAGCTGAAAAAAAATTAAAAAAAAAAAAAGCCCAGTGAAACTGTGCCTTTGGCAACAATCTGGGAAATACAGGATGGTTTCACTCATCTGTAGAATATAATGAAATGAAACAAACAGATAAACCCCTGTAAAAACCCCCAGGACACAAGACGACGGCTGCCAGGAGGCAGGGAGAGGGAGGGAGGGAGGGAGGGGACAGTCGCTGGTGAAGGACGGTGGACTCTGGTGGCCGGTGCTGTGGGCAACACCCACGAACTGAGAAGCAAGTTCAATGTCTTAAAATGAGTATGGCTTTTTAAACAAAAGAAATAATAATAAAAATATGAGAAAAAAATCTTAATGGTATAATTTATAGAATAAACATGGTATATTTGTTTCTAAAGTGGTACAACAGTTTTGTTTTTTTCAGAATATAAATAGTAAATAGAACTGAAATAAGTCAGAAAGCAAAGGAGGAGTGCAGGATGGCTATTCTCATGTGTGCAATATAAAGAAACAAAAGAAATGAGCAGACAAATCCCAAGAAGACTCACAGGACACAGGACAGTGGGGTGGAGGGCGGGCGGGCGGGCACAAGGTGCTGGTGATGGCAGCGGAACTCTGGAGGTCGGTGCTGTGACGTATATGCAGACTGATGTGCAATGAAACGAAAAAAACAAAACAATTTAGAAAAGAAAAAGAACAGGTCTCATGTTGGTCTTAGCAGCCCATGGTGAATAAAGTGCACTGGCTAATGAATTGTCGTGTAGGAAGCAGGGGACATAAAAGGGACACGGAGGTGACACATCTGCAAACTCTTGGCCAACGGGGCCCAGAGAAAGAAAAGTCATTTGGAGTAAAATGAAACAATAGGGCTTGGTGTTAATTGTTGCTGAAGCTGAGTGATGGGTACACTTTACTATTCTCCCTCTCTCTCTCTCTCTCTCTCTCTCTCTGTCTCTCTCTCTCTCTCTCTCTGTGTCTCTCTCTTTCTGTCTCTCTCTCCCTCTCTCTATATATACATGATATATATATATATATATGTATGTATGTATGTCTTATTACTGTTCTTTCTACTTTATATATAAGTAAAATATTCCATAATAGAAATAGTTTTTTCATATTTATATAAAACTTTCCCTACGTTTACATAAATTTATTTTGTTATTCTACTCTTCATGCAAATTCAAAATCTCCCATAACAAAGGTAGTTTATATTATGTCTGGCGCACCCTGGTAGCTCAGGTGCTAAGCCAATGACTAGAGTGCAGACCATGCACAGTTCAAGGCCCCGGGTTTGTTACCCAGAGAGAGAGAAGAGCATCAATTTAAAAATAAAGAAATAAAAGGGCTTCCTCCTCTCCCTTAAAAATGTTCCTTCCTCATCTCCTGTCCTTCCTCTCCAAATGTATGTAATGTGCATATAACTTCATGTATACATATATGTATAGTTATACAAGTGTACACACAAGCACACACACATGTGCAGATTTACACAGTGTCTATGATGTCCTGGATTGGACCCTGGAACAGAAAGATATTTGTCTGGTGAAGCCCAAACAAGGAATTTCTTAGTCCCATGATCTTTTAAGACATTAGCATTAGGGAAAGCTGGGTGGTGGGCTTATGGAAACTCTTTGTACTAGCTTTGCAAGTTTTCTGTACATCTAAAATGATTTAGATACAGACGTTTAAACACAAAGAGAAAGGTGGCGTGTCAGAGGAGGGACAGTCTCAGCCCTGCCTCTCATGGGCGGGCAGACTGGGGAGATCCCCTAAACTCTCTGTGATTGTTTCCTCATCCCCGGAGTTGGGGTGACGGGCTCCTATGATTGCTGTAGGATTAAGGCATTTAACACGAGTGGAATTGGACAGCGTCTAACACATAGGAAGCCTTCAATGCAAATGCTAGTAGTAACAGTGGTGCTGGTATTGAGCAAAAGAAAATACAGTGAGGTAAGAGAAACAGTGATGAGCTGTCAGTCACAAACAAATCAGCAAATAAATTTATAAAAATATATAAACTCATTTAACCAATTGAGAAAATAATCAACTTTGCATTTAAAATGAAACAGAACTTCCAGATAAAAACAGGCTGGGGGAAGGGAAACAGAAGCACAAATCACCAATATGCATATTTTTTAAAATTTAGATAATGTCTTAAAGAAGAGAAATCTTTTCGGTTTTTAAAATCCAGACAAAGGAGAAAAGATACCAGGAAATTTTAAAAATGTGATAAATTCAATCAAGAGAGGGTAAAAGCAATTGTCAAGAGAAAATACAAAATTAAACAGTCAAAATCATCCAAACATATCAATCATTGTATCAATGCATAAAGATTTAACCCACCTATTAAAAAATTCTAATTATCTCACTAAATCAAATTAATGCCCATTCTAATCAATATTAACCAACACCTTTAAGCCAGAGATAGCAGTGAAAATGTGTAGAAAGAATGCAAGATGCTTCCACCACTACCTTCTCCCAGGCACATTACAGACATTACTAATCCATCATCGCTCTCTTTTCTAAGCCTGCACGATACTTTCCAAAATCTTTCTCAGCCCAATGCTGCCCAGACATACTGATAGAAGATACTCTATTTGAGCCCCTATAGGCAGGTTCCCTCTAGACCCTCTCTCAATCTTATGACCTGAATCAAGGTATTTCAGGAAGAGTAAGGAAATAACTGGTTTACAAAAACTCCTGCCTGGAGATCTGCGGGGAAAGACCAGGCATGGGAGGAACATCACTTCCAAACTCCTGCTCTGGATCTCAACCAGCAGATGCCCCTCCTCAGCTCTCCCTCTACTGCGCCTGTCTAAGGAGAACCTTTGCTTCAGGCCAGACTAGTGTTAGCGGTGACAGGGACCATGGCACCAGTGACTGAATCACTAAGGAGAGCCAGCAAGCTCTCCAAATTCATCCTGAGGATTCCTAGCCAAGGAGAAGCCGCGCAGAAAGGCAGAGGGGGCCCCAGGGTACAGTGGAAGGGGCAAAGGGTGTTACCCTAGTCAGGTGCCTTGTAGGTAAGTCCTGTCCACAACACAGAGTGAAACCTGTTTTTAATTCCAATATGCAGCTGTGAAAAGGAGTCTCAGAGAAGCTAAATAACTTGTCTTATTCACAAAGCTACTACATAGTCTTGAACCCATCCCCAATAACTCCACTCCTAGATAAACCAGAACATACACACGGGTTCACCACAGGATAAAGACAGGCTGTTCCGAACAGCACCCACTGTGAAAGCCAAACTGGAGACCCACCACACGCCCTCCGGAGAACAGGGAAATCATGGGAAAGTTGTGCCATGCACTAGACGGTCATGAAAATAAACAAGCAACGACGATCCAAACCAGCACATCTACATCACACGAAACGGAAGTTCAGCTCACAAAATATTTTTAAAGCTAAACAAAGCCATGCACGTTCATGTCGAGGACTCCTGGCAAAAGGGAAGCCCCGCAGAAGGGCAAAGGGGGGCTCCAGCATGCAGAGGAAGAAGCAGAGAATGGGGGTGTGACCTTGGGGCCAGGCGCTTGTAGGTAAGTCCTGTCCACAACACGAGGAACCGTTTTATTTCCATGCACAGCTATGAAAAGGGAGCCGCGGGTGTTTGAAGTCAGGACGGTGGCTGCCCATGGTGGGGAGAAGGCTCTGGGGTCAGGGGCTACTCCTGCACCTGCGTGCTCGCTGCGTGAGCGCGTTCACTGTGCAGGTCCATCCAGCTGTATGCTTGAGATTGTGCTCGGCCCTGTACGCTCCGTCACTTTCCCTGCAGAGTCTCTGCGTGTCACGCTTAGAACTGCTCAGCCCTCCTGCTTCCCAAGCTGACAACACGCGACTGCATGGACCTGGCTGCACAGTAGGGCCAGACTTCAAGTTCATTATCAGCTCAAGTCCCGATCCGACGACCCTAAAATCTTCTCCCCAGAGCCCTCAGCTGAAATATGGACACAAGGGTCTCATTTGCAGGGCTTATTGTGCAGAAGAAAGGATTGAGAAAGCATTTTAAATAACATAATGATGGGCAAATTGGGTGAAAGGGGCCAGTTATATAGTGAAGGATGGACTCTGACTGTTAGTGGCAAATTTAATGTATTAGATGTAGATGCTGTTTTATGAGGACACACACCTTCGACCTACGTAAGTGACCTGTTTTCTGAGCCAAAGCTGTGCTGCCATTCTCTCCAATCCCTTGAATAATTCTGAGATGTTAAGGATTCTCCCATTTTATGCCCGAGAGCTCCAAAGCTGGCAGCAGGAAAGAGACACCACTAGGAACGGCCACACTGGGACTGGCGCTCAGGTCCGTCCGATCCAAAGCCAGAGCGTTCCTCCTGGCTTCCAGGCGAGCTGGGGAAGCATGCCGACATCCTGGAAACGGGGGACACAGGCAGCAGAGTCACCGTGGCTCCGGATTCCAGAACACTTCACTCCCTCTTCCGGCAAAGCCCTGGGGACTCTAGTGCCTGAAGTCCGCCCCGCCCTCCACCTTCTGACACCACGGTGCTTTGTACGTTTTCCAGACGGCTTTTCAGTGGGCTTTCTCTACCAGCTAGTCACTGCCACACTAACGCTGAGTAACAAGCCACCCCAATATTCAGCAGGTTTTTTTAAAGGAGAAGTACAGGCAAGAATGAAAGCAAGTAAGCAGGAAGAGGGGAGGAAGAAGCATTTTATTCAATTGTTCATCACTGGTTACTTCCAAGGCCCCAGGTCTTGAACCCGGGACCTTCAGATACATGCGGACGGCATCTGGTTTAAACCACCAGGCCACCAGGCCACACCAATATTCAGTGGTTTAAAACAAGTTTCTTACCTTGTGTCATTTGGAGTTTGGCTATTGTAGGGCCACAAAAAGAAGCAGACAAAAAACAAAAAATATGATATTGAATGATAGGATGACTTAATATACAAAGAAAAGGAACTCTCTCCCTGATGCCTGCAGAGATACATTGTTCTTAGATGCATGAGGAGCATCTACAAAACTGATCCTAGGCTGAACCATAAAGCAAGTCTCAGCAAATGTCAGCGATGTGAAAGCATCTAGGTCCCCAGACCACAGGAGAATAAGCTAGAAATCAACACTGAAAAATGGCAGCGCCTTGCCCACCCCGCAGGTTGTTCCCTTAGGGCTCCTTCTTCGTCACATTGTTTTATGACAAGAGGAGCTTTTACTGAACACCTAGTGGGGACCAGCCCTGGGCTGCTCACTGGACAGAGTTCAGGGACACTTAGAGACAGGATAAACATCCTCCCAATTGTGCCTTTCTGAAGGGCATGTGAGACTCAAGCTCTGCGCCTGTCCTAGTCAGACTCCCTAAATACCTGCAGGTCAGCCCCAGTTTAGATGCAAGGAAAACACCTTTCTTCATTCTGACCAGGTGAAGTCACTGGATAGTATCAGTGAAAAGTTTAGTTCCCAGATCCTATAGAAACTCAAAACTTAATTACTTTCAAACCCATCTGGTCAAAAGTTATAACACAAAATCCATCTTAGAGGAGGGTTAAGTCATGATCATTTCTAAATTAGATTCCAGTGATCTCGACACAGAGTTGACTTACACTGGGTTCTGCTGAGAATGTGGCTAATTCAGGCAGTCAGACTTAGGCTGACTATATTTCCTTGAGACAAAAACAGGACCTTGGGATTTAAAAAACGGGATGGGGTTATGAGTTGGTGACTAAGGGGAGGGGAGGAGGAACAATCAGAGAAGGAGCAGAGTAGCCAGGCCAGGAACGAGTAAGCACTATACGATGCCGATGGAGGATCACGTAGTAACACTGTGTGGCCCAGTGAGACTTCATACAAATAGCCAGGGCCTGTGCAAGGAATTTTGGTACCTTAGGTAAAAACCAAATTTGGTGTCACTATAAGCTACACTCTAAATGTCCTGCCTAAAACATGGGCCACTTTAACCATCCCACTGCCAGGAATGCCCAGTGACCCCCACAGTGCCGGAGACAACCCCACAGTGCCAGAGATAACCCCCCCAGTGCCAGAGATAACCCCCCAGTGCCAGAGACAACCCCACAGTGCCAGAGATAACCCCCATAGCACTTACCTGTGGCTCAGCCATGCTGGGGTGTTCTACTCCCTTTGTGTTCTACTCCCTTTGAAGAAACAGGCTTGCAGGGTGAGGGGGACTCCTCCTCCTGAGTGTCTCCTGTCTCCTCACAGGGGTGGGAACAGTAGTTGTGATCATGGGCCTCTGCAAGTTTCGTCTTTAACATGGGACTGCTTTGGGTCCCCCAAACAGACTGGGACCCAGGGAAACTCAACTGACCCCTTAGCCCCACATTAAATATGGCCCTGGTTTATTAAAAATGGGACAAAATTGACATTTATAGTAAAACAATGGGACAATCAGGAAACAGGCAAAGAACCTACTGTCCTGTTGAAAATAGTACGTATGGTCAGCCTAGTCAGACTCGGTCTCTCACTCCCTGTCCTGGGACCCCAACTTTCACACAAACCAGCCTCCTATGCACCTTAGTCATTCCTATTACTTTTGATATTACAAGGGGAAGGATTTTCTTCTCTGGATAAAGAACCATTTTCTTCACAATTGCTGTCCAACATTGGACAGTCACAGTCACCTCTCCCCATCAGTGGAAGTAGTCAAGCAAATGTCAGACAACTGCTTGATGAAGATGCTGGAGGGAGGGCTCAAAATTAGAAGAAAAAAAAAGGGTGCTTCACAGCCTTCCAAAACCCTCAGGAAGCGTCTGTGGTCTTTTACCTGCTGCTGCAAAGACACTAATGGCCAGCAGGTGGCGAGAGAGTCCCACCATTATTCTGCAAAGCCTACCCAGCACACAGCTATCCCTAAAATGCCAAAAGCCTAACTGAAAAGATGAACAAAAATAAAAAATAGAATCATCTTCCATGCTTATGGTTGGGAAGAATTAACATCGTTAAGATGACCATATTACCTAAAGATTTAATATACAGATTTAGTGTAATCCTCAAACTTTCACTGACTTTTTTAGAAAGATATTTTCCAGGAAATTAAATGTTTGCAAGTTGCTTTTAATTACGATGCCAACTTTTAAAAGGTCACTAAAGTTAACCAGACAATAAAATAGACAGAAATAACTTTACAAAAGGAGGGGAAGCCCAACATGCCACTTTCTACAGAGAACACACTTTCAGGTTTATTCCGGGCAAAGAAAAGAGAAATTTGATCCTCAGCCCAAGGTCTGGAATCTGTACTCAAACTTCACCTGCAATGAGGCCGATACCACGCTGGTACAACTGATTTATTGCTGCATCGTCTACTGTTAACAAGTGTAAACAGAACAGGACAATTAGAACTGGGTACAGCCTTTACGGTGTCAGGTACAGTATTTCACTTCTCTTTGCAACACTGGTTCTCTTTTGCTTACCTGTGCTTCTTCTTCAGTAAAGTCAGCAGGCAGTAAATGACAGTGAACAAGCAGGCAACAGGGAGGAGGAAGAAGCACCTTATGTATTGTCTTTAGTTTTTCATCTCGGTTGTCCACCTGGTCCTGGGTCTTGAACCCGGGACCTTGAGGTGTGTGTGGACTGCACCGAGGCTGTACTAGACTGCTAGGCCACCAGGGTGCGCCAGTAAACTCGTCTTTGATATTGAAAGTCTGGTGAATCTCCTCAGTTTTACCTTCGATGGTATTGGCAGCAGTCTTGCATGTAACATCAAGCAAATCTTTGATGTCCAATTAGTTTGCAGCCAGAATAAGTTCCACAAGTGGCCCCTGGTCCACTTTCAGGAATTCTTGGTCCCAAACAGCGATGTGCACTTTTCTTTGTTCTCATCATCTTCAAGAGGTGGAGGGTTGTCCCGTGGTGGCTGCACCAGGGTATGACTTTTTCGTATTGCTGCTCCATTGACATCTGGTAGAGAACCTGAATCATCACCTTCGTCATCAATTCCCGAATCTCCCAACATGTTCTTGGCAGTCACGGACTGTCTGGTAATTTCCACATCAGCTTCAACCATCTCTCCATCAGATCTCTGCAGCTTAAAAGAAGGCGTGTTCAGTCTCAAAGAGATGGCGGGCTGTAGGCTGAGTGAATAGGGCGGTGTCAGCCAAAAAGTAAAAAGACGAAAAGTAAGGTCACTCTGCTCTTGTTTGTTTTAAAAGAGGAAGGCAGGCAGGAATGAAGGCAGGCAGCTGGCAGGAAGGGAGAGGAGGTAGCTGCATAAATTCCACTGCCATTTTTCAAGGAAATAGAACTTAGTTCAGGCACACCCTGAAGCTGAGTCTGCTACCTCCAGCCAAGAACAGTTCACGTGCATCCCAAGGACCTGGGTGTGCATCCTGGGCCAGGTAAACAACCAAGACCAACAACTAAATAAAATGCTTCTTCCTGACTTCCTGCTTGCCTTCATTCCTGCCTGTGACTTTCCTTTGAAACAAACAACTTAGCTCAGGAGGCTAAGGTACAAGCTATATAAGCCCATGGACCCAGGTTAAAGACCCAAGACCACCAAAGTAAGGGGAAAATATTTTTTTATTTGTATATAATCACAAATGACCCCGAATAGCCAAAGTAACCATGAGAAAAAAGAAAAAAAGGGTAGGCAACACACGCCCAGATTTTGAAATATACTACAGACCAATAGTAATCAAAACTGCGTGGCACTGGAATAAAAACAAGCATACAGATCAATAGGATTGAGTGCCCAGAAATAAATTCACACATATATGATTAGTTAATTTATGACAAAGGAGCAAAAAGTCTTTGCAACAAATTGTGTTCTGAAAACTAGACGGCCACATGCAACATGCAAGAGAATGAAGCTAGACCACTCGTTAACACCCTCCACAAAAAATGACTGCAGAATGAACTAGCGACTTGGATGTAAAACTGGAAACCATAAAATACATAGAAGAAAACCTAGACAGTACATGCCATAACATCATTCAGAGAGGTCTTTGAGGACTCAGCTCCAATGACAAGGAAAACAAAAACAAAAATATACAAATGGGATTAAAAAAAGCTTTTGCACAGCAAAGAAACTATCACCAAAATAAAGACATCCTACTGAAGAGAAGAAGATATTTGCCTATCATACATATGGCAAGGGATTAGTATTAAAAATATAAAAGAACACATAAAACTTAACAGAAAAACAAATATTCCAATAAAAAATGGGAAGATGTGAAGACATTTCTCAAAAGAAGACAAACGTGATGGCCGACAGGCACATGAGATGTTTGTTCCATATCTTATCACTGAAATGCAGACCCAAACCATGAGCTATAACCTCACTCTTAAGAGGATGACTATTATCCAAAAGACTAGAAAAACACAAGTTGGTGGGAATGCAGAGAAAAGGGAAAACTTTTACACTGTTAGTGGGAATGCAAATTGGTGCAACCATTATGGAAAGCAGTGTGGTGATTCCTCAAAAACTTGAAAGTGAAAATTCCATGATCTTGTCATCCCACTTCTGGGTATTTATGGCCCCAACACACAAATACAATAATTGTGGATATATGTACCCCCATGTTTAATACAGCATTATATTTAAAATAGCCAAGAAATGGAAACAACCTAAGAATCCATTGACAAATTAATGGCTAAAGGAGATGTATCTATACACAATGGAATACTATACAGCCCTCAAAAGGATGTCTTAAATTTGTGACAATATGGATGGAACTAGGGGGACTGTGCTTAGTGGAAATAAGTCAGGAGAAAGATAAATACTGTATGATCTCACTCATACATGGAATATAAAGAAAGCAAAGCAAATGAATAAACAAAAACTAACTCTTGGGCATTAGCAGCAGAACTAAAGTTAGCAGAGGGGAGAGAGGTAGGGGTGGGAACAAGAGGTGGTGGGGATCTAACGGACAGCGGTGAGTCTATGGGAGGTGGATATGGAGTTCTATCATGTTTTTGATGAATACTGAACCTGCACATGTAAATGTATATTTTATAAACCAAATTTACTTCAAAAAAAAAAAAAAAAAAAAACAACCATGTGTATAGCAGTGAGGAGCTAAGAAGTACTCATGATTAAGGAGCACGTAACGCAGTGCTGGTCACGTATTAAATAAACATCAGCTGTTATTATTTTAAAACACAGAATTCTATGACCCACATATCCCACTTCGGGCTATATAGCCAAAATGTGTTAAAAGCTGGAACTCAGAGATGGTTGCCCGCCCTCGTTCACAGCAGCACTATTCACAACAGGGGTGAGGCCACCCTAGTCTCTCCACGCACCAATAACGCGTAGAGACGTGCGATGGGATTCAGCCTTGCAATGACTCCGTCTTAAAAGGCAGCTCCACCTGGAGCAGGCAACGTGGAATCCTTAGCTCACGAACACTGGACACTTGCCAGTGTTGCTGACCGCTCTGGGTTCTCATTCACTCAAGAGCGATCGAGGCCCTGACCCACTGGGGATGATGCGGTGAAGCTGGCGGGCAGGGTTCACTCTCTCGAAGGCTGCTGCGGTCGGGACAGTCGCAGAACAAACAGCACAACACGTGTGTAACGACAGCCAGATGGCATTCTTCCCCAACAGAACTTGCGCCTTCTGACAGGCGAGGGCAGGTGGAGAGGGCGGGGGACTGTCACCGCAGAAGGCACGTGGCAAAGACTGCGCTGAAGCTGCCAGCACGGGGTCTTGGAGGGAGGCTCTTGAAGGGACTGTGGAGACCCGGGAGAAAAAGAGAGATGGTCCTAAACTCTCCCAACAGAACCTGATGAATAAAAATATGGGCGCTTTCTTCGGACCCCCGATAAATCAACACCTCAGCTCCATCCCGGCCATGAGTACAGTCCCCATTAGCATGAGTCGGCAAGAAAGAAGTCTCAGCCCGCCTGAGAACTCCCAGAGGGACCTGCATTCGAACAAGAGCTAAGTATTTCATTGTGCACATCAGAATTTGAAAAGCACACGATTAGGCCATTAGCAGCGGTTTCCTCTGAGGAAAACAGAGGTAGGTGGAGAGGAAACTTCCTCATTCTACTTTCAACATTTCTGTCATTTGAATTTCACATAAGCCTTTTTAAGTTTAACTAATAGAGAAACAGCTAATAAAAACACCTTAGGAAACACTTTCCTTTATTAAAGGGGAGATATAAAAATGCAAATAAATGTTTTGCTCTGTTTCTCAAATATTAGGAATAAAGCCCTGTACCTGAACGTATGTCTACTTTCAGGAAACAGCACCAGCCCCCACCCCGTACAAGGGCACCAGGCCTTCTCCACCCAGGCTGCCCAATCCAGGCTGAACCGACAGCGGGGCCTCCCTCCCTCCCGTCCCGGTCCCTGTCCTTTCCTTACGGGGGACAACTGACCAAATTATTCCAGACCAGCACATCTTGATGGAGCAGTGGTTAGGTCATTTGCCGCCAGAGGAACCCAAGTCACACACCACTGGGTTCCAGTCCCAGGTCTGGGTGGGAAACCACCAGTGTGAACAACTAAGTGAAAACAAAATTCAGTGCTTCTCCCTCCTCTTCCTGCTGCCTCCCGCGTGCACCTTTCCTTGCACCCCCCAGTTCTCCTGAGAGCATCCATGTCGGCTAGCGTCTGCCCCAACACTCTCCCAAAACGAGGGGCTTAAAGCCATCGTGGTTGGCTACATCTCTGCGGCTGTCACCGAGAAGCAGGGGTCACTGTGGACACTGACAGCCCTGCGGAGAGAAGTCTGTGGCAGAGCCTGGGTCCCACACTGGGTGCGAGGCTGGTGCAGCCCACCCGTGGGGTGTCCAGCTCGGCCACACAACCTGCGGAGGGCCTGGGAGAGCAGAACCCCAGGCCACCACTCACCTTGGCTCTCAAGCAGGGCCCGTGACCAGATAGGGGCCGCCTGGTGGGGACTGTCATGCAAGGAGTGACAGAAACCAACATGTGAGCTCATCAGCCCAGAGGGTCTGGGTGTCCTGGTGTCCTAGCTCCCGGTCCTTCTCTCTGGAGGACAGGACGCTCTGGGGCTATGACCAGCAGGTCCCGGCCCAGGTGCTGGCGCTGCCACAGCCCCGGAGGTTTTAGCCACGGGGATGTGGGCGATCAGCTCAGCGCAGGTCAGGCAGACCATCCGGTCAGGCCAAACGGGCCTGAAACCCCTTCCCCAACCCCCACCTAACAGTCCTGAGCTGAGACGCCCACTGGGAACACAGAGAAGCCCGCTCAGTGCCCCCAGCCTGGGCTGTGCAGACAAGGCTGCGCTATCCACAAGCAAGACCCAGGAGAAATGTCCAGAGCAGCACAGTGAGAAAAGTCATTTTATTATTTCCAAAAAAATATGCCACAAGGCTGAGGGAAGGAAGGGAGGGCCCGGCCATGGCCCTGATCCAAGCAGGAATCTGAGATGAAGCCAGGCCTGACCAGGGCTGCGGAGAAGCTAATGGGCCCCTGTGGCACCGGAAAGAGGACTGGGCAGGCCCGGGCAGACTCCGTTCTGTCAGCACCAGAAACCGCACGAGGTCGGACTTGGGGATGGGACACGGTGGCCCTGCTGTCCCCACCTGAGCAGTCGGGGAGGGGCTGGTGGTCACCTGAGTGTGATTCTCAAATTCAGACCCTTTGCACCCCGGCCCCTGTAAACATGACAACGGGCTCGTGACCAGCAGCCCCTCAGGACAAGATGAGGGTCCGAGATGTGTGGCTGGTCTTCAAGCGGCCCAGGAGCTGCCGGGCTTTCTCCTGCATGAAGAGCTGGTCTCTGGTTCCCCCACAGGCCACTGTCTTCCAGGCGTTGGTCATCTGCGCGGAGGCAAGAGGGTTATAATCCAGTCAGGGACTGAGCGCTCTCGCAAGCCCTGGTGAGCCTGAAGGACATTTCCGTGCCCACCCGCCTCTGGGGGCCACAGGTCATCTTGTGCTTTCCAGCTCCTGCTGGTCCAGGGAATCACCTTCCTTCTCCAGCTCCCTCAGTTGTAAAGCAAGAAGGCTGGACCAGTTGACACAGCTGTGGCCCCCATGGGGCACCAGCATGGGGTTTGCACAGACAGATACTAAGATGGGTACAGCAAGGCAGGCCAGCCCTGGGTAACTTGCTGAGCAGCTACAGATCATGGCCCCGTGACAAGGGAGACCAGGCCATACAAGCGGGGTTTGTGGGGACTGGGGGTCATTGTCCAGCACGTGGGCTCCCTAAGGGAGCAGTGCCTGGATTAAGAGCTGAAAGAAATGTGAATAGGGCAGAGGCGAGCCGTGCAAAGGCCCTGAGGTGAGCCGGGAGGCAGCGCCAGTCCCCCTAAGGCAGGTGCCGTGGTGCCAGCGCTCACCAGGGCGGGCATGGGAAAGGGGCTCCGGGGCTTCTGGGTTGCTGGTGGCTTCTCGGGCTTGGCCTGCAGGAAACCCTGGTTGAGCAGGCTGTCGTCCTCTCTGGTGCCGGACAGGGTGAAGCTGGAGCAGCCTGGGGGGACGCTTGTGGGCTGAAATAAAACCAAGTCCAAACTCAGTATTCTGCCACACGCCCTTAGTGGGAAGAAAACCACAACCACACCCCAGCGCCCCCAGTTCCAGGCTGCTGGGGGCTCATGGGCAGAACACTAGCTTCTGGAACTTCGGTTTCCTCTTCCTGGTGGGGTGCTTGGTCAAAGACCACGTGGGAAGCGTGTGCCGTGCCTGCTGCAGAGCCTGTGCCGAGGAAACACCAAGCACACGGCTCGCTGGACACCAGGCCTTTCTGGACCAGAAACACCGAGACCTGTGCGCGAGGCTGCACAAGGTGCCTGCTGGCTCTCAGGACTTACCCCCGAGTCTGCTGGGCTCAGCGCTGCTGCCACACAAGAACCAGGGTCTCAGGAAACCTCAGAGCCCCCCAAGAGAAGGGTGGTGTCAGTTCAACCCCAGCCCACCCACTCCGGGTCTTGACCGCCTGCTGTCATGGATTTTCATTTGAAAAGTTATTTTACTGCCTGAGGTGACACCAGCTGCAGGCCCGGCTGGAGAACATCATGTCTCTAGCCTGGAGGGGTCCTGGTCAGGGAGAGGTTTCTTGGCAAGGGCTGTGGTGCGGCCATCATTCTTGTGACAGCCCTCAGGCAATCCTATCTATGACCTCCCCATGCCTCTCGGTGCCACCTTCTGGGAGCCAGGGAACCCCTAGTGTCAGCTCGGAGAGCTCAACAGGGAGGCAGGATGTCGGGGGGCCCAACTCTGCGTAGGAAGCAGCCCCTTCCTAGGGTCAGCCGGGGAACTGGACAGCACCCATCCTGGGTGCCCCTACCAGCTGGCTGTACACGAGGCACGTCACTGACCCTCTGGGCCACTCCCCAAGGCAAGGGCTGGAGCTGGAGACTCAGTTCCACGGTTTTCAAACCTGCTCTAGTAATGCAGCACCTGCCGAGGCCTTCCTGGGAAAGACAGGCCCTGAGCTGCCCCACCTGCCCTAGCAGCACCCCTGCAGGGCCCCACCTACCCCAGGCAGCACCCCTGCAGGGCCCCACCTGCCCCAGCAGCGCCCCTGCAGGGCCCAACCGGAAGCCCAGATCCCTGACCACCAGGGCCCTTTCTACAGCTAAGGGGCCCCCAAAACAGAAGCTTGAGACTGCGCCTCCCTGGGCAGAAGCGCCCTGCAGTTCTGGGCGTGGCGGGGTGGCGTACAGCTTCTCTCAGGCACTTACCAAGGCCAGCACCTGGGGCAGCGTGCACATCATGAGCTTTGCATCCTCGTCCACGACATCCAGAGCCAGAGACTTGCGCACCTTCTTGATGGGGCTCCGCCGCAGCTGCAATCGAGCCAAGGAGGCAGTTAGGACAGTCCTGGGGACGCCCTGGTCATCATCAGCCCTCTGCTCGGAGAAGTGGGCCCTACTGCAGGGAGCCGCCGAGCCGGGCCGGGCCGTGGGGAGGCACCTGGGGGCCCTGGGGAACTCTATCTACCACACTCTGTGCCCAGGGGAGACTGTCCTGCCCAAAGACCGAACAGGGAGGGAGCCTGAGAATGCCAACCTCCGCCAGAAACGCTCTTCACCCCCGAGGGAACCAAGCATGACACCCCCAAACAGGACCAGCAAAGACTCATCCAAGTTACACCTCAAACACCCAGTGCAGGGGAGTGACCGCAGATGAGTGAGCCTGGACACAGGGCTCCACCAAGGCCTATGCCTCCAACAAACAGGTCAGGGGTCAGCTCCAAGGCCACGGAGGGGCTGGCCGAACACTCGCCGGCCCCAGCCCAGCACTGCCCCCAACACGTGCTGCCAGCACCTGGAGCCCATGCCCAACTCGGGGCAACGGCCAGGAGGACCCCGGTTACATTCTCTACCCACAACCCAGAGCCTGAGCCAGGGCCCCTCATTCCTCCTGCCCACTGGCTGCACGCGCATACCCTCCCCTCCACAGCCACCTGCACATTCTCGTCTTCCTCCCACCTCTCCCCAAAGGGGTCTAGAAGAGAGCGGTGGGGATGAAAGACAAAAGGCTACTCAAGCCCACATGCCTTTGGGAAACACCACAGAGGGACACGCTGGTCTGGACTGGTCCCATGCCAGGTGTCCCTGATCAGTGTCCCTCCAAGTCCCCCACCCCGCCCAGCCACCTGGCCGGCTCCCGCTGAAGGTATCCTTTTGGAAGCTTCTCTTTGTGGAGAGGATTTCTAGCCCCTAACGCACGCGTACTAGATCCCCAGTCTGTGGTCTAGTCTGTCTCCGCCCACTGGACTCCGGGAGGGAGCAGCCACTCCCTGGTCTTCATTCCTGCTCTACCCGTCGAGCCCAGAGCCCTGCCAAGGGTCAGATCAGTGCTGGTGAGCAAGGCAGGGGCACCAGGGGCATTCCTCTGCTCGGCTCATTGATAAGTGCTATGGGGGAGTAAAGGGCATAAGGCCGGAACCCCACCTTCCCTAGCGCCCGCCCCATTCATTGCTGACCCCAACCAGCCTCCATCCCCTGGCCTCACCACCCTGCCCCACGGCCCCTCACCGTAGTCTTCCTCTTCTGCTTCTCGGGCCTCACGTCATCCTCCACCATGAGCTCGATGCCGGCCTCGGAGCGCAGCACCTCCTTCAAGTCCTCCTCCAGGTGCGGCGTCTGGGGCTGGGCAGGGATGGGGCAGCAACAGCCGTGAGGATCCGCGCCCGGTGGCAGACGTGGGGCAGACCCAGCCATTCCTCAGTGGTGGTCGCCACGCGAAGGAGCCCGGCGCTGGGACCCTGGCCCCACAGGCCTTGGTCACAGCAGACCCCCACACCCTGCGGCTGGCACAGGGCACCCACGGCTGCCCTTGCACCCCTGCAACAGCTCTGTTCTCCCAGAGTGGAGTTGGGGCTGAGCCGGCAGGAACCGGCCCAGGACTCAGCTGTGCCGTCAAATGGGGACACGCTCGAAGTCCGGAGCCCTTCCCGCTCTGCTCCACACGAGCAATTGCTTCCATTCCCCTTCCTTGGGGCTGGGGATCCAGGTGACCTCTCTGGCCTCAGAGCAAGAGGCTGCGAGAGACAGTCACCAAGCGGAAGTGGGAGCAGGGCAGTTACACGAGGGGCCCTAAAAGCCCCTGTGGACTTTAACTGGAGCTGCCCAGTTAAAGCTGAGATCCAGCCTCACACCAGGTTAAGCAGGCTCACACCTCGGAGCCAAATGCCACATGGACAGGCAAGGGCTCTGTGAACCGGTGCCTCGCTGGGCCCGCAGGACTCTGCAGCCCCACCAGCAGACAGGACCCCAATCCCTAGGCTCTCACTCCCTAGGGAGTGAGCAGGAAGAGCGGAGCGGAGATGCCAGACTTTTTGTTCATGGGTTCAATGATTCTCAGAGACCTCACTCTTGTTTCAACTGGTTTCTGAAGTCCCTGTCTGTTTGAGACACCCAGGTGCCAGCGCTCCGCCTCACGGGGGAAGGCATGACCACCCCAGGAGCTGCGGGAAGAAGGGTCAGTGTGCGCACTGCTGGGCAGGACCGGGGGCTGGAGCGCTGCCTTGCCGGCCCCGAGGCGTCCCCGGGTGGGGAGGGCCGCAGTTAGTCAAATGGCCTGTGTGCAGAGAGCCTGTCCTTCCCCAGGAGCGAAGAACCCAAGCGAGTCTGCCACCCGACAGCTGTTAGGGAGGCGCGTGCTCGAAGTTGAGGCGCCACCACGTCCCGGGCACCAGCGGGGCTGCTGGCACACTGGTAAATAACACAATTCAATCTCCTCGTGGACAAAATTAGGCCGGATGCCCCTTCCCAGGTTTGTCGGGAGAATCCAGGGAGATCAGGGGAGGGCAGGAGGGCTGTCCATGGCTCCAGGACCCGAAGAGGCACCCCCGTGCGACCCGCCTGGCCATAGCACTTACCAGGGGCTTCAGCGGCCCGTACTTCTCCAGGGCGTTCTTGAACGGGGTCGGGGTGTGGGGAGTGCTGTCCATGGAGAACTTCTGGTCCGGGGTCACAAAGCTGCCAGGGCCGGAGGAGATGAGAAGGCTCAGCGATGGGGTGGGCTCTGCTGCAGGCACTGGCCTCCAGCTCCCTCCCCCAGGCCCTCCAGCCCCAGCAGCAGCAGGGAGCCTGCACACCCTTTCTTCCTGGGTACTCCCCGCCCACAGCCCTCCCTATCCCCACCCCCGAGGGTCTCGGAGAAGGGTCATCTTGTGTGGCCATCTTCACGGAGTGCTGCGCAGCTCAGGTCCACGAAACAAGAACGGCCTGTGACAGACATGCCGGGCACAGTGAGGGTGCAGTTGGCCAGGAAGTCCCAGCCCTCCCCAGCCTCTGCGGAGGGTGCGTGGCAGCAGCACCAGGCCAGGCAGATGCTGGGTGGGAGACGAGACGCCAAGGTCTATGCTTAACTTACCCTCTCCCCCATACGCCTGACATGATCATGAGGGACAGAAACTGGAGGAAAAGCTTCAGCAGAGAAATCTGGGAAGGGTCTGGCCCACAGGCAGAAGTACTGAGAGGCTTCTATCAGATGTAACCCTACCCGACAGAAGTCTGCTGGGAGGCAGCAGCCGGGGCAGCTCACACCCAGCGCTGGGGCCCCCCGCCGGCTGTGCAAACCCGCGGTGACACCCATGCTCAAGCCTGCCGGGCCCGAGCCAGCGAGACGAGCTGCACATCTCCTGAAGCTTTACTGGGAGCAGGCAGAGGATGTGAGCGACATGCCAGGGAGTCAGGGACCAGAGTGGAGGCCAGGCTGGGGCCGCTCCAGCCAGCCGTTCCTCGGAGTAAAAAGCTAGAAGCAGCGCAGACCACTCCTGTCTTGCTTCCTGGGACTAAGCTACACAAGGACCCCACTCTCTTCCCACATCCTGCTGTCTCCTACAGACACAACGAGAGCCCTTCTGCCTGTGAGGATGGGTGGACAGGCGCTGGTCAGTGTCAACGTGTCACAGTTCCGACTGCAGCTCAAAGGGACAAATCTGAGCGCCGGGAGGACACATCTCTACAGAGAGCTTCTGTAAGCAACACCGGAAAAGGCCAGAATCTCTCCAGCACACAGCGCCAGCAAGCACTCAGAGCCCGTGTGTTAGAAAGTTTGGAGGTCAACTTGAGAAGGGAACACAGAAGATTACTTGGGAATGGGAAAAATGCAATTCTGCGAGCCTCCTGATGGGCAGTGGCCCATGAAAACCAAACTGGCCCTAGAAAACAGTCCCTGACCTCACGGGGGTGGAAGAAAGTGCTCACAAAAAGGTAAGTGGAGGCGATGGAGGAAAGGGGGCAGCGGAGACGATAATGAGAGCACAGCACGCGTGCGCAGCTTGAAGTCAGTCATATTTGAAATGTAAACTGGATGAAAAAGCTAAGGAGGAGGTAGCATGCCTACATATAACCCGGTAAGTTTCAGGAAGAACTGAAAACTCCTACAAATATCCAGGGAGGAAGAGATTTGTTACAAGGAATGACAGCCAGACAGGTCTCAGAATGTCACAATGCACATGAGGCAAGAAAACGAGTACATCCACCCACGGTTTGGAGTCAGTCATTTGCCCTTAAGACTTCTACCTCCAGCTCCTGTGGTTCAGAAACAAGACCTCAGAAGGCACAGGCCTCACATCCTCTGAAGAGAGCTCAGAAAAACAGTCACTCTAGGACAATTGTCGGGTGCCATCACCCAGCTCAGCCCGGCCCGTGCGCACCAACAGGCCTGGTGACGCCCGCCCTCTACACCTGACTCACTCCCAACGTCGCGGCCCAACTTGTTCTCTGAACACAGAGCGCACGCGTCTACCTAGAAGCCATGTCCTTTGCAGTTCACTGCCTGGAATTCTTCCTCCCCAGCAGAAGGGAAGGTGCACAGCCTCCCCTCCCGGAGGGCCCACCCTGCCTCCTGGGTTAGAACCCCTCACTGTGGACCTGCGCTCCCCAGACCTATATACGTCCACCCACCCTGGGGCCTTATCACCACTGGAAATCCCGTGACGGACTGAGTTTTATTTGCCTGCAAACAGTCTTTCCCAATATACCATAACTCCCATGGGGGAAAAATGGGGAAGGTGGGTACGAAACCGGTACAATTTGGAATTAAACAATCTTGACTGGTTAAATTCTTGCAAATGTCCAAAAGGATTTTTGAAAGAGAAAATGGGAAAACAAAAAGCCTTTGTGACAGTGATCGTATTTAAGGGTGAGGCAGACCTCCACTTCTGAAACCTCAGGGACCTGGTGAAACAACAAAGCCAGCACACAGGAGATGAAAACATGGGTTTAAAGACACCAGGCAGCAGGCAATAAAGACAAGGAGGGTAACAAGTGAGGGGAGCCGACCACTGAAACCCTGGGCGGAGCGCGTGGTGTGGGGGCGTCCGACAGGCTCCTGTGCAGGCGAGTCAGCAGGTGTCAGGGAACCCAGATCCCTAGAGCTCACATGGCAGTGTCGCCAGAGAGGGCAGTGGCACAGGATGAGGAGCCAACCCAGGTCCTTCTTGAGTCTGCAGGGCGCTCCCCAGTCAGTACACACATGCAGGGAGACCAGGGAGAAACCAGCCGAAAGGACAGTACAGAACACACCGGCTGGAAACAGCTCACCGACTCCAGCCAGGCAGCTCTCATCGGCCGCCAACATCCTGAACTGCTGTGCTCTGATCCCACCTAATCAATCTTAAAAGACCCAAAAGATCAAACTCGTTCCAAGTCACTTGCCTGTATCCCAGAAGAGAGCTCTGAAAAATACAGAAATGCAAAAACACACAGCACCCAACAAAGTAGCATTCACAACATCAGGCATCCAAGCATGTAAGACCAAGGACACCAAGAAACAGGAAATCACCTAAGCAAGACCCATAATGAGAAGAAAAATGTAGCTACCGAAACTGACCAAAGCCGATATAATATATATCAGCTAGCATACATAATATATATAACATATGAGTATCTGCAGATAAGGACATGAAAAGTTATGATAATTTTATCCATATGTTCAAAAAGTTAAGTAGAGACAGGGAGGCTATTGAAAAAGACCCAGTCAGGTTCACTGCAGCACTGTTTACAACAAGAGCTTAAAATCACCTGAGTGGCCATGGACAGATGAGTGGATTCAGAAGATGTGGCCTCTGTACACAACAGAACACTACTCAGCTCTGAAGACGGATGAAACCCTACCACCTGCAGCGTGGGTGGCCGAGAAGGAAATACATTAGTGAGATAAGCCAGGAGGAGAAAGGTATAATTTCACTAATGTGAGTGAGAAACCAAGTGAGCAAATGAAACAAACCAAACAAAAAAGTTCCGCCTGGAACTTGGGAACTTAGTCTAAAAAATAAAGTGAGTGCCTCTTAAGTGGGGAAACGGGGAGGGCAGAGCAGGCTAACTGGGTAGAAGGGACCGATGACATGATGAAGGGAGACCTGGACTGGTGACAGGCACGTTAATTATGGCACAAAGTTGACGTACAACAATGCACACCTTAAATGTACATGTGGTTGTGATGCCATGTTCCTGCAACAAAATTAATTTCAAAACACACTGGAACTTCAAGAAATGGAAATCTCTAGAATGCCTGAGATGAAAAATGCACAGGATGGGATTACTGGAAGGTTAGTGTGGCAGAGGAAAAGATCAGTACACTTGAAAACAGCAATAGAAGCTATCCAAAACGAAAAAAACAAAAGAAAGAAAACAAGAAAAAAAAATACAAAATCAGTAAGCAGTGGGACAACTTCTAGAGGCCTAATGGCAAGTAATGGTAGAGACCCCACAGAGGACGGGGCGTGAGGGCAGAGGCCCCCGCAGAGGACCGGGCATGAGGGCCCTGAAAAAAGATTTTAAAAAAAAGAGAGATTACTGACAGAGGAGTTTCCAACCGTGATGAAAACCCAAGATCCAAGCAGCTCGGTGCACAGCCAGGGTAAGTGAGAAAGAAACATCCATCACATCAGACCAAATTGTTCCAAATCAAATCAACGCTAGAACAGCCGGAGCCAGCAGACAGCAGAGCAGCATGTTTAAAGCTGAAAGAAACAAACTGTCAACCCAGAATCCATAACTGTCAGTAAAAACATCTTTTGAAAACAAGGCAGCTTTTCAGACACACCAAAGCTGACCACCTACAAGGGTAAAGGACAGCGTCAGACGAAGGGATGCGCCACCAGGTGGAAACTGATCGACCAGAGTAGCCAGGGGCCTGGAAGGGTTTCTTCACGTGGGGAAATGAGAGAAGCTGGGAAGCAGCTTAGGAACGAGGATGAGAAGGGAAAAGAGATAGAGACGTGCCTTTCGGGCACAGGCTCAAGGGCTTCGAAATGAAGTCAGGATTCCAGCTAGACAGGAATCACTTCGCATGAAATAAACTTGTGCTAAACTTTAGTTCAAAGACTGAGTCAATTTCTGACTAAAGGATTCATGAATCTATCCTGAAAGCATTTATCGTCACGATGGTTACCATTCCTGAACCAGCTCCTGACCCACAGAGCTTGACTCGTGAAACGGCAGTGCTTCTCCTGCAGCTAATGTGACTGAGCAGAAGGGACTCCGCTGGAACTTGGGCGTCCGAGAGCCACGGTGGTGAACTGCTGTGTGAAGGCGCTCCCGTGGACACACAGGAAGCAGCCCACACAGGTGTGTCCGCAGGTGCAACCCTGCGTGGGGTGTGGCCTCCCTCACCTCCTTCTTCGGAAGCCACCCACACCCAGTGACTAGCACTGCGATGAAGTTTTTCCCTGGCAAGATGAACGCGTTCCCTTCCTAAGATGAGAAAACCATCCCATCAAAAGGTAAGAACAAGAATAAGCCCGAGCCAACGCCGACCAAATGAAGGGGTGCAGGGGCTGCGAGTGGGGAGGCACATTCTTAAAACTGTCTCCAGTGTTTTCCCAGCCGTCCTGGTCCCCCACAGTCGCAGCACTCACACCGCATGCTTCTGGTGCAGGGGCGTCTTGTCCCGGTGCAGGGGCGTGGTAACCACCACCTTCTGGCTGCACACAGGGGTGGACGTCAGCGAGGGGCTCTCCAGCTCCAGTGCGTCCTGCTTATTCCAGAAGTTCAGAAACTGCCAGAAAGACAAGGCGATGACCTGCAGGTGGATCCTCAAGGCCGCCTCCCCAACATGGCTGCTCTCCCAAGGTCCCCTCCTGACCTGGGGGTCCTCCCGTGGGACAGGAATCAGCAAACAAAACTGGGACAGATGGACAGGAACCTGCCAAGGAGGTTCACGGAGACCCCTAGGCCCCAGTTTTGCCAGGCTGGTCTGAGGTCTCCCATCCCTGCCAATGTACTTAGGGTAAAGGGACCGCAGGAGCAGCTCCTTCCCAAAGAGCGCTCTTAGGTGACCTGTGGCAGATGGATGGCAATGGCGGTGGTGCAGTGACGTTGAAAGAGCTCTATGGCTAGTGAGCACTTTCCAAGAATGTCACTTTTGTAGATGCTCTGGGAGATGGTTTCCGTTACACCATTTACTGTAAGAAAACTGAGGCTTGATGGGTTCGATTCTGCGCCCAGTGCTGGAGGTTGGACTCATCCAGACCTGAGCAAGTCCAAAGCGTCCTCTCCTCCTGCACTGCCCCAAGGTGTGCTGGGTAACTCAGATCATCTGCAGGCCCAGGCTCACTGCCCTAACCAGATCCCCATCATCCCGGGCCCCACTGTCTTCCTTCTCCAGCCAGCATCCTTCAACGAGGGCCCGTTGCTGGCTGACCTGCAGCCCTCCTCCCCACAATTCCTATGCTGAAGCCCTAGCCCCTGGTACCTCCAATCGTGACTGTATTTGGAAATAAAAAGGTTAAAGAGATGAAAGGAAGATGAGGTAGGCCCTAGTCCAACATGACGTGTCCTAGGATTCTGAAAGCAGGGAAGACATGAGATAAGCAATTAGGACACAGAAGAAAGACCAGGTGGGAACCCAGGTCCTCGACAAGTCAGAGGCCCCAGAAGAAACCGGTCCCGCTCACACCACACCAGACTGCCAGCCTGCAGAACTGAGGGCAAACCGTCGTTCAAGCTGCCCCATGTACAGCCCTGGAAATCTAACCCAGCCTCCCCGGAGCAGCCCCAACACAAGGGCCTGGGGGTCTCCATCCGTCTGCAGATGATGGGCAGCCTCCTGACACAGGTCACCAGGAGGGAGCAGACCCACTGCCTGGGGGTTTCTGCTTGGGGACATGGGGCCTCTCATCACCCCACCCGTGGCCCCACTCCCTGACCCCAGAGCCTCCGGGCCAGGGCTAACCCGCTGGTCGTACTTAAGGCCACTCCTGGCTCTGTACTGGACACCACACACTCTGCTCCCCTGGACGCCAGGCCTTCTTTCAGGCAGATCGACCCCCGAAGCCCGTGTCAGACACCATCTCCAGGAGGCCTGGGTCCGCCCCCACGCCCCCGAGCTGTCCCTGACACTGTCCACCACCCAGAGCCCCAGAAGCAGCACGCAGAGCACAAGCACTGAGACTCGTCACCGTGACACTTGCCACCTGCATCCTGATGGACCGCCAGCTGTCCTTTCAAGGAGAGGCTACCATCTTCACCAGCACCCCCAGCACTGCAAATCTGATGGGATGGTGCTCAAAACACGGATTCTTCCAGCAAACCTTGTGTCCTTCCCTTCTTCACCAGCCATCACCTACTACAGCCCGGGCAGGCCAACGCCCCTCCTCAGGGAGGCCAGCCCGATGACCCTCCCAGGACTAGCGGCGTTCGCAGCGCCGTGGGCTTTCTCCTCGTTCCATGCAGGTGTCCCGACCTCTTTAAACGAACTGCTCTTCCTGCTGGACTGCAGGCTTGCACTGTGCTCGCACGGCACGGGCCGTCGCCACAGCGGCTCCAGGGACGCGCGCGAAATGGTGTGCGCCTGCGCCTGGGCGTGGCAGGGTGAAGGGAACGGAGAGCAGTTGGGTGGGGCCCACACACCTGGGAGGGCGAGAAGGGCAGAGTCTTGACAGGGGTGCTCTTGGGGGTGAGGCTGTTGCAGGAGTCCAGGAAAGACAGGCTGGCGCTGTTCTCCGTGACAGGGGACAAGGCCACTCGCCGCTTCTTCTGCCGCTTGAGCACGGAGGGCGGAGTGCCCAGGCCCAAGCCCCCCACCTCGGTGCTGGGAGAAATGGGGATCAGCTCTCCCCGGCTGCCCCGGCTCAGGTCGGAGATGGTGTGACCGTCCAGGCGGTACTCGGTCATACTGGGCACCGGGCCAGCCGGCTGGCGGCTCCGCAGAGCCTGCTGCTGGGGTGCTGGCAGGGGCTGCACTGGGCTGTTGTCGATGCTGCTCTCTGCGGACGGCTCCTCCGGGAGGTCGAACTTACTCAGGTCACACCAGGCATCGGGGTCCTGTCCAGAGAAGAAGCGAGGCGGGGCTGCCGCTGCGCTGCTTCTAAGGGCAGACGCGAGCCCCGACTGTCACGAAGCCCACAGCCCAGCAACGAGCCCCCCACGTCCTTCATTTCCGGGATGTTCTCTGTCTGTACGCACGACGGACGTTCTACTGGGCTAATCACTGCTCGCCACTGGTTAACAAAGCTCCGCCCGGTGTTCAAAATACAGGGCGCAAAGGAAACTCAGACACCTCTCAGTAAGGCAACAAAAGAAAACTATTCCTGGAGGTCACGTCCACCTCGCTGCTCACTCTGCCTGCAGGAGGACACCACGGCTGGGATTCAGTATTTACCATCCGATGCTCCCTCGTTTCACCTCTGGCACATGTGCCTAAACAATGGTCTTACCCTCAGTATCTCCCAGTTCTACGCCCTGCCTTTTTTCATTTAAGTTTTTATAAAGCAGGAATAGTAATACCTAATCTGTTACCTGTGAGTTAACTGTTTACTAACAATAAATGAGTTATTATTACAGTGAAAAAGTTTAAGCTTTTAACACTAATTCACAGAGATTTATACACACATACATCGCCACCCCCCGTTTACCACAGCCCTATTCACAGTAGCTAAGTGCCCAGTGTCAGATGATGGATCGAGAAGATGTGGTCCATATACACAATGCAACACTACACAGCCCTCAGGAGGGAAGAAATCCTGTCATTTGAATCAACATGGATGGATCTAGAGGGGTTAATGCTTAGTGAAACAAGTCAAAAGAAGAAAGATAGAGACACCAGATGACCTCACTCATAAGAGGAATGTGAACAGACAAAACAAAGGAACAGATGAAACAAAATCAAAACTTGGATACTTGCAACAGAACTGAGGTGACCAAGAGGGAATGGGAAGGAGGAGATGGGGGGACGGGCAAGTGGTGGGGAGCCCACTGGACAATGGGGAAGGACACTTAGTGACATGGTGGAGGACAGGGTGTGTGGACATCTAACAGGAATGGGGAAACTGCACATAAGAGTTTAATTTGTGAAACAAAGTCACTACAACAAAATTCTAAAAAATGTTTAAGCTTTTATAAGAGTTTTATGGCTGTATTCATATTCCATCATATGAATATATATAAATTATTCCCTTCTAATAATTTTTCAAAATTAAAAAAGATGTCATTATGAATATCATGGACTATAAATCTACTGTTTTGTTATGTCCTTAAACACAGATCCCCAGTGGTCATGGACCCACGGCAGGGAGCAGCTATCAGGGTACCCATCTGCACGGCCACATTTCTAGGAGGCAGCCCGATGCCCAGCTCTAAGCCTAGCAATCATGGTGCCTCCTGGGCACACTTCACCGGTGTCCAGCCCTACCTTTCTGCCAGGGAAGTCTTCCTTCTCCCTGTCCATGAGGGGCCCAGGCCGGAGATGGTACAATCTGCCCTAGGTCCCGGGTTTTAAGAGCAACTCTGAGATCACACCCAGGTCTCCAGCTTTTGCCCAGAAAATTACAGCCCAGACACAGGCTTCTGAACAGAAGTTTCTACTCTGGTCCCTGAACATCCGGCCCAGAGCAGACCGCCCCCCTCATGGTAACGTCTGGTCCTTGGGACTTGCAGGAGCCTGAGGCAGTTCACCTCTGAGGAGGCGGCCAGCTCAGGCAGCACAGGCTCCAGGACTCAGGGAGCGCCCAGGACGGTTGGCCTGAGGGACCCAGAGCACATCCTGCGAGGACTAGCTGAAGATGGCGGGCGGGGTAAGAAGGACAGCAGCACTTCTCTGACGCTGAAACGCCATCGACTACTGAGGTTACCATGAAAAGAGGCCTGAGAGCCAGACAGCAGAGCTGGCTCCTGGCCTGATCAGCTGTGTGACGCTGGACAAGTCTCCTAAGCTCTCTGAGCTTGGGATTCCCTCACTAGTGACGATCCCACCGCCCATGTCACAGGGCTGTTAAAAGAGAGAGCACTGCTTGGTAGTAAGTACGAGCCTAGCACAGTGGGACTCAAAAGGTTCAATACTGTAGACATAACTCATGAAACACTGGGCTTGGATTTAGTAGGTGCTCAGCAGAAGCTGTCCCGCTCTTCCCTTGTCAGTGCTATCAAAATTCACAGCAGTCTAAGGATGCAAGGCGGTAACACTGTGAAGGGGCAAGACTGGGCATGCTTGGAGGCGTCCACTGTTATCTAGAGCTCCCCTCCACGCCCAAAGGAGGGGCGGCAGAGCTGCTTGTGCACACTGAGGAACACATCAGATCTCCTTTTCAAGCTACCCGGCAGGTCCATGGAGTGGAAGAGGCCTCAGAGAGATCCCGCACCTGCGTCCACTCCCAGCCACTGGGCACAAGTGGTGAGACCCAGAGTGACAGGTCTGAGCAGATATCCGGAAGCCCACACCTCCCTCCCTCCCAGCCCGTCACTAAACAGATAGGGCACAGCAGTCAGAACAGCGAGCTTCCCTGCTGGCGACCTCGGGGACACTCACTGAGTCTCAGTCTCATCAACACAGGCACCATCACAGGAAATCGTGTACACAGTACTTTAAGCGCAGGGTCTGGCACTCAGATGGTCAATAAACAACATCACTGTTCTCAGCAAGGAGAAGGAAACCAGCAGAAAGGTGGATGTAGGGCCCGTTCTACTGAACCCCACCACCCCTGGCTGCCAGGCCTCTTGCCCAGCACTTCCCAAAACCACAGCACCCCACAGCCCTGGCTGACACAGCTGGAAGCTGGGTTGTCACCAAGAGGTGGTCCCACCAAGGAGCTCTCTCCTAGGGGATGATCCACGGCAGCAGCACGGCCTCGTAGATGCCAAGTAATGAGGACGCTCTCACTGCTCCTGCCTCCAACCCCAGGTCCTCCCCAGGAACACCCACCCGTGCTGCTGCAGACACCACGCTCCCCGGTGCGGAGCCTACCCCTGCCACCCGGAGTCAGGAGCCCCGAGGACAGGCGCTGCGAGGCAGCTATTCCAGCTTCCCCGGGCCCTGGCTCTGGGCAGGGCCCTCACAAGGGCGCAGAATCAGCTGAGGAGACGCCGGTGGGCGATGGAGACAGGACGCCCACCCATGAGACCGCTCCCTGGGGGGAGGGTCTGGGACTGCTGTGAAACACGCGGCAACATTACCGACTCTATCAAGTCCAGGGCTTCTGAGAAGCTGGACCCCACGGCGGGGATGAGGAGGTTTGTGGCCTCCACCACCCACTTGTAGGGCAGGCTGGTTTCCGGAGAGGAGCCCTCATGGTCTTCACACTGAGGGGAACCCCCCAAGAGCTCCGGAGTCCGGGCTCCGCCGTCCAGCTCTGCCGAGATGAGGCCCTGCTCCTGAGAAGGGGCGGCCGCGGCCTCCTCCTCGCTGCCTTCCTCTTCCTTCACGGCTGGGAGCGCAGATGGCCAGCTGGTGACGAGGCTGCCCTGTTGGAAACAAGGACACACCACTTGGAATTTCTGTTAGAAGATTATAGACAATGCTACAGTCCAGCTAAAGACAGAAAATCTAAATCTAATAAGGAAACTCAAACTCAAACTTAGAAACAATCGATAAAAAAACTGGCCTTTTCTTATGCTTAAAAACAACAGTATCATGAAAGACTAAGAAAGGCTGAAGAACCGTTGTAGATAAAAATCGATGGAGGTGATTGACAACTAGATGCAATGCTAACGCTGGACTGGATCATGAGCAAGGAATAATGGAATGCGGACTGCAAATGAAAGTCCCGAGCAGTAAAATATAAAGAAGCCATACGCCCCGTGACACCGGCCCAAGAGACACCTGTGGGAACTGGACTTCAAGGGCACGTGAAACAAAAGAAAATAGGAAATGGGATTGCATCAAACTAAAAGTTTCTGTGCATTGGAGCTATCACCAAAACGAGAAGATGCCCTACTGAAGAGAAGACATCTGCACGTCAGAGGTCTGACAAGGTTACAATCCAAATCACAGAAAAAACTCACAAAATTCATTATCAACAAAAAACCCAATTAAAAAAGGAGCAGAAGGCCTTAACAGACACTTCTAAAAAGAAGACAAACAGAGAGCCAATAGGCCCATAAAAGACACTATCCCCTATTACGAGGGCGGTGCAAATGAAAACCACGATAAGCCACCGCCTCACATGTGAGAGGGGGCCAGTTACGTAAAAGACTGGGAATCACAAGTATTGGTGAGAATGAGGAGAAAAGGGAACACTGTACACTGCTGGTGGGAGTGAAAATGAGTCAACCAATACCTGTGGCCAGGCAACTGGCAGGTGTCTAGTGTCCCAGGAAGACCCCCGAGACCCTGAGGCAGGAACTTACGAGCAGCAGGGGGCAGGGAACGGAGAAGGTGAAAGGGAAAAAAAAGCTTTGCTATTGTGTTATTGTGTCGTCATGCTCCCGAGGAGGTCCAGGTAAAGGTGAGCACAGAGCTGGGCCGAGGCTGGTGTCTGGGCGCCACGGGCAGCACCGCACCTGGCCCTCGGCAGAGCGCGCGTTCTGGCGGCCGTCCTTGTCCTCCAGCTCCAGCAGCAGGTACACGGGGGGCTTGCAGTCTTTGGATTCGCTCAGAAAGCCTCCTGTGTCCACCTTCCTTTTGATGGTGGAGTTCCAGTGATTCTTCACAGCATTGTCCGTCCTGCAAAAGCAAACAGGGCTCCTCTGAACCCCAGCCCTGCGGCCTGGGAGCTATTACCATGCCATTACCTCCCTGAGCTGTGAAAGAACTCTAAGGGATGATGAACTCTAAGGTATCTCGGCTCTAAGATGAAGTCCTGTATTTCTAGCCCTCAGTGACTTACAGAGCATTTCCACTCACCTCTGGGAAAGAGGCAAAGGTGTATCACCCTATGGTAAAAATGATGACACTCAGCAGGCCGTGGTGGCTCAGAAGCAACGCTGGTGGCTGGGGCGCAGACCCGGTAAAGCCCAAGGACTCAGACTTGCAATGGCGGGGCGGGAAGGACAACCCAAATAAAAACAAACGAAACTGCTTTCGAACAGGAGCACAGCTTGGCACAGCTTGGCACAGCTTGGCTCCCTGTTCGAAAGCAGTTTCATTTGTTTTTATTTTGGGTTGTCAAGTCTCCACTCTACAGAGCGACCAGAAATCACCTATTTTTCAGACACGCGCACTGTGAGAAAGCAGGTCCTGAGGCTGCACAGATGGTGACTGAGATCATCACCATAAGGATAGGCAAAGGGGTCAATGCTCAGAGCTGCATGGGAATTCGGGCATCACAGGCTCAGGGAAAAAAGCACAGGAGAGGGTGGAGCCTAGGGAAGAACTGAGCCTCCCAGGAGTTGCTATGAAAGCAGCAGAGAGCCGCGCCCCCAGGGGGAGCAGGAAGAGGGCTGGGAGAGAGGGTCTTGCACAGGAGGACCAGCACTCTGGTGGTCTGAATGCTGCCCCTGTGGGGAGATTATGGGTGCCACCATACCCGGAAGGCAGTTTAGGGAATCCCACCTCTACCCACTCCCACCATACTGCTCCAGAGTTGCAGGTACCGCCCACAGAAATCCCACCCACAAGCTTAAAGGAAGAAGAGTCTTCCAGAAGGAAGTATCAACAGCTACTATTAGCGTCACCCTGTGGGTGGAGGTGGAACTACAACCCAATTGCTGATTCTGGGTCCGTGACAAGGTCGTCATTACCTTTCAGACCTGGGATGCTAGGGGCAGTTCTGCATTACCCACATAAACTCCAACCCCACAGACTGAATTCTTGGGTCACAGTGCAGGGTCCACCTAAGAACTTCAACGGATTCAACACGAGGTGACACTATAAAACTCAAGAAATGCCAGTGTTCAAACCAAGATCCAGGCTTACTCAGTACAAGTTAATACCTGAAACAAGGCCATCACTGCAGGGAAAACTAACCCACAAAAATATAAACAGAATGCCAAACAGACTGAAGAACAGAGAAATATAGGTAAAACAAAGGATCCAATTAAAACCCCAGGGGAAAATGTGAATACAACAGACCAGTGCAAACTACCTGAAGATGAACTGAGGGCAACAGTGGTGAATATACTCATGGGAATCAAGAAAATAATAGAGGAAGAAAAAAGAGAACAAAAGAGAAAAGGAATAAATGAAGCAAGATATCAAAAAAATGAAGAGATAGTGGAACTAAATATTCAATTGAGGGTAATCTGGAAGACAGGATAGAGCACTCAAGCAGAGCATCAAAGAGGAAAAAGAATGAAAAGATATGAAGGAACATTTGCAAACTATGGGTTGTATCAAAAGGAAGACATTCAGATCACAGGTGTCCCAGAAGGAGAAGAGAGAGAAAATGGGGCAGAAACTGTATTTGAAAAAATAATAGCTGAAACTTCCCCAACCTGAGGAATGACACAAGGCTCCAGACTCAGGAAGTTCAAAGTTTCAAACAAAAGAAACCCAAAGAGACATACACCTAGACATATTGTCATCAAAATGTCAAAAATATGAGATAAAGAAACAATCTTAAAATCAGCTAGAGAAAAATAAGTCAGATACAAAGGAATCTCCATACAACTGTCAGAGGATTTCTGAACTGAAACTCAACAGGCCAGAAGGGAATGGCATGATATATTCAAAGTGCTGAAAGAAAAGGATTTTCAACCAGAGATACTATACCCTGTGAGATTATCATTTAGATCTGCGGGAATGATAAAAAAGTTTTTCAGATAAGCAAAAGTTAAAACGATTTATGGTCACAAAGTCAGACCTACAAAAAATACTAAAGGAAGCTCTGTAGAGAAACCTCACTTAAAAACAATAAAATAGCAAAATATAAAAAGTGGGGAGGAGAGGAAAAGAAAAATGTGGATGGTTAGAAGGAATGCAAAATTAATCTATTTTCAAATAAAAATATGAAATAAACAGACTTCTTAAGGTTAACGTCAAAGTAACCTCAAAATACACCTCCAGGGAAAAAGCAAAGAAAACAGAAAGGGAAACCAATTGAAACATAACTACACTGAACTGACCTAAGAAGAAAAGGAGAAGAAAAATGGTACTGTCTGTAACAACACCCAGAAGACAAATTACAGACAATAAACAGTTACATAATCACCCTAAACGTTAATGGACTGAACTCACCAATCAATTTCAACTTTCTGCTGCATTCAGAAAACTCACTTTCTTTCAAAAGATACACATAGGCTCAAAGTCAGTAGTTGGAAGACAATCATACAGTCAAATGGCAACCACAAAAGCAGGAACAGCTATACTAGTATCAGATAAACACACTTTCAACAAAAGACAGAGATGGACATTATACAATGATTAAGGGGTCAATCCAGCAGGAAGACATAATGCTTATTAACATATATGCACCAAATGAATGAATATCAAAATAAATTAAGCAAATATTATTAGAACTGACGAGAGACATTGACAGCAACACAATCATAGCAGATTTCAAAACTCACTTACAACAATGGACAGATCAACCAGGCAGAAAATTAACAGGGAAACAGCTACTTTAAATGACCATTTAGAACAGTTAGGTCTAACAGGCATATACTAAACACGTCTAAAGATTTCCCTTTCTTAAGTACGCATGGAGCATTTTCAAGGATAGACCACATGTTGGGACACAAAACATGTCTCACAAATTTACAAAGACTGGAAAAATACCAAGCATCTACTCTGACCACAACAGCATAAAACTAGAAATCAACCATAAAAAGAAAGATGTAAGACACCAAATTAATTGGAAACCAAACAGTATGCTTCTAAATGACTCTTAGGTAAAAGAAGAAATCAAAGAATTTAAAAAATGCTTGAGACAAATGAGAATGAAGACACACACTACCAGAATCTATGGGCTACTTCAAAAGCAGTACTAAAAGGGAAGTTCAGCAATCTAGGCCTACACCACAAGAAACAACAAAAATCGCAAAGAAACAATCTAACCCTACATTTAAAAGCACCTAAAGAAAGAAGTAAAGGCAAAAATCAGTTAGAGAAATGAAATAATAAATTTGATAAATAAATGAAATAGAAAACAAAAAAGATAATCCAGAAAATCAGTGAAACCCAACACTGGTTCTTTGGAAAAATAAGTAAAACTGACCAACTATTGGTTAAACTCACAAAGTAAAAAAAGACACAACGCTCATAACTAGAATTAGAAATGAGGGAAAAAATTACAACAGATACCACAAAAATACAAAACATTGTAAGAAACTACTATGAACAGCTCTATACCATAAAGCGGACAGCCTCAAGGACATGGACAGATTTTTAGAAACTACAGGCTACCGAGACTGAACCTAGAAGAGTTGGAAAACCTGAACAAAACAATCATAAACAAAGAAATTGAAGAGATAATAAAGTCTCCCTAAAAATAAAAGTCCAGGACCAGATGAGTTTTTCTTTAATGAGTTTTACCAAACCTTCAGAGAAGAATACCTATTCTTCTCAAACTCTTTCAAAATAGCGAAGAACAGGGAACACTTCCAAATACTTTCTATGAGGCTAACATCACACTGAAACTAAAGCTAAAAGAGAAGTTAACGTGAAAGAAATTACAGACCAATATCTCTAGTGAACACAGACGCAAAAATTATCAACAAAATATTAACAACCCAAATCCAACAATGCATCAAAAAGATCATCCATCATGATCAAGTGGGATTCATCCCAAGGATGCAAGGATGGCTCCACAAATATAAAGCTATTAATGCAATACACCATATCAGAAAGAGCAAGGAAAAAAAAACACAAGATTATATCAACAGATGCAGAGAATGCTCTTGACAAGATCCAACACCCGTTTATGATAAAAACCCTACATAAAATGGGGATAGAAGATATACATCTCAACATAATAAAAGGCCGTATACAATAAATTCACAGTCACCATCTAGTTAACAGTAAAAAATTGAAAGCATTTCCTCTAAGGTCAGGAACAAGGCAAGGCTGTCCAGTCTCACCACTGCTATTTAACATCATATTAAAGGTCTTAGCCAGAGCAATTAAAAAGAAAAATAAATGAAAGGAATCCAAATTGTAAAGAAGTAAAACAATCATTATTTGCAGATAACATTCTATATCTATATCTATATACAGATATATATCTATATCTATATAGATATAGATATAGATATATATAGAAAGCCCTAAAAACTCAGTCAAAAAACTTAGAACTCATCAACAAATATATTAAAGTGGCAGGCTACAAGATTAACACACACAAATCCATTGCATTTTTGTGCACAAACGTGCTAGAAGAAAACAAAAACAAGAAAACCACACCGTTTAAAGTATTAGTAGATATAATCAAATACCTTGGAATATACTTAACAAAGAAGGTGCAAGACCCATACAATGAAAACCATGTCCTTTAAAAAAACAGAAGAGGACACAAAGAGATGGAAAGATATCCCGGGCTCCTGGCTGGGGGAAAAAAAAAAAAAAAAAAAAAATCAACATTGTTAAAATGGTCATCTTACCTAAGGCAACAGACATGCAATCCTCATTAAAATCCCACAGGTTTATTTCAAAGAAATAGAACAAAAGATATTAACATTTGTACGCAACACAAAACACCTCAAATAGTCAAAGCAATTATGAGAAAAAAGAAAAAATCCAAAGAGATTACACTCCTAGACCAGAACTATACTACAAAGCAATAGTGATCCAAGTGAAATAGTAATGGAATAACAAGAGAAGCACAGAGCAGTGGAGTAAAACTGAATCACCAGAAACCAACCCATTTACATATGGTCAGTTAATCTTCGACAATGGAGTCAAAAGCACATGAGGGAGAGAGGAAAAGTCTGAAGTTAGACCACTCTAACATCATTCACAAAAATTAACTCAGAATAGACTAGACTTGGACATGACTGAGTCATAGAATTCTTGGAGGACAACATAGGTAAGCCCTTCCATGACATCTATCTTAGAGAGGCCTTTGGGGACTCAACTCCAGCATCAGGGGAAACAAAAAGAAAAATAAATAACTAGGACTACATCAAACTAAAAAGCTTCACAGCAAAAGAACATCACCAAAACAAAAATATAATCTACTAACTAGGAGAAGATATTTGCATTTCACATTTCTGACAAGGGCTTAATATTCAAAATATACAAAGTACTCATAAAATTCAATAACAGAAAAATAGGCAATTCAATCAAAAAATGGGAGTAATTAGAGAAACATTTTTCTGTAGAGGATATACAGATGGCCAACAAACACATGAAATTATGTGCCTACTCGCTGGGAAATGCAAATTAAAACAATGAGATATCACCTTACACCTGAGAGATTAGCTATTATCCAAAAGTCTAGGAACAACAAATGTTGGTGAGGATGTGGAGAAAAGCAAACTTTTACACTGTTGATGGGAGTACATATTGGTGCAATCCCTGTGGAAAACACAAATTCCTCAAAGTTGAAGATGGAAATCCCATCTGATCCTACCATCCCACTTTTGGGTATTTACCCAAAAGATGCAGAAACACTCATTTGCAGAGATTTATGCATCCCTATGTTTACTGCAGCCCTACTTACAAAAGCTAACAAAGAAAGAACAAAAGAAACGAAAGAAAACTATTCCTGGAAGCCATGTCCACCTGTCCACCTCGCTGCTCACTCTGCCTGCAAGGAGGACACCACTGCTGGGATTCAGTATTTACCACCCGGTGCTCCCTCATTTCACCTCTGGCACATGTCCCTAAATGACACCCAGGATTCTGCATGGTCTTAACAGCAGTATCTCCCAGTTCTATGCCCTGCTTTTTTTCATTTAAGTTTTTATAAAGCAGGAATAGTAATACCTAATCTGTTACCTGTGAGTTAACTGTTTTCTATCAAAAAATTAGTATTATTACAGTGAAAAAGTTTAAACTTTTAACACTAATTCGCAGAGATTTATGCACACCCCCATCCCCACCCCGTTTACCGCAGCTCTATTCACAGTAGCTAAGAACTGGAAACTAGCTAAGTGCCCAGCATCAGATGATGGATAAAGAAGATGTGGTACATATATACAGTGGAATACGACACAGCCCTTAGAAGAGATGAAACCCTGTCATTTGAACCAACATGGATGGATCTAGAGGGGTTGATGCTGAGTGAAACAAGTCAAAAGAAGACAGACAGATATCAGATGACCTCACTCATAGGTGGAATGTGAAGAGACAAAACAAAGGAACAGAGGAAACAAAACCAACCCTTGGACACTGGCAATAGAAGTAAGGTGACCAACAGGAAATGGGGTGGGGGTAGAGGGACTAGTGGTGGGGAGCCCAATGGACAATGGTGAAGAACACTTAGTGATGTGGAGGACAGGGTGTGTTGATACAGATCTGAGGAATGAGGAAGCTGCTCATACGGGGAAGCTGCACATATGAGTTTATTTCAATTTGTAGAGTTTATTTCAATTTGTAAAGCAAAGTTACTTTAAAAAAATTAAAAAATAAAGTAAAAGCTTCCTCCTCTCCCTTCCTCCCTTTAAAATAAACAAATTAAAATGAAATGTTTCAGACGGCTCACTCCTGTCTCTGGTTACTTTGCACCTGTAGACACCACTAGCACATGGTCCAGTCTGAGTTTTGAAAATGGACTGTTCAGATTTCAGGGCAAATCACCACCTGCCATTTTATCTCTTTTCCCTCCCAAACCTACATGACCATGACCAAGAAAGGTTTAAGTTAAAATAAAACAAAACAAGGTTAAAAAAAAAAAAAAAGTGTAAGGATGGAGCGAACTAGGCAGAAGACAGCAGCAAAATAGGTGCTTCCAAGTTTCCAGAAACAGGGATCAGAGAGGGCAATCACTAATTCAGGAGCCTGAGAGCTGACCTCAAGGGAAGGTTCTGGCAAGGATGGAGCCTATCTTCCCAGTGTTCCCCACAGAACCCCAAGAGGCCTCAGGCTGGCTGGCCTGAGCCCCGCGCAGCAGCATGAAACTAGAGCAGTGGTTTAGGTGCCTGGGCCCCAGCCCTGATCTCACAGGAAGCACAGAGGGTTATTCTCTAGAAAAATGACCAGGCAACTTTGGCCACAGTAGAGGGCAGGGATGGCACGGAACTGGAAGAATTAAATGAAAATCTGCACGCTGACCAGAGGCCCCCAGGCCCTCCTGGAAAGAGTCTGGACTCATTCACCTCTGGGAAAAGCAAACAAGTCCAGAGAAACCTGACTGAGCCCTGGAACATCCACCCAGAAGGCGGCTCACCTTCCCGGCAGCATCTTGGCGATCTCAGCCCAGCGGTTGCCCAGCACCTTGTGAGCCTCGCAGATGATGCGGTCCTCCTCCTCCGTCCAGCAGGACTTCTTCACCTCGGGGTTGAGGTGGTTGTGCCAGCGCTCACGGCACTGCTTCCCCAGCCGGCCCTTCAGGTGCTTGGCGATCAGCGTCCACTGCTTGGTGCCGTACTTCTTGACCAGCTCGATGACCTTGGAGAAGAGCCTTGGTGAAGGCAGCCCCACCCCGCACAGCCGCAGGGGGAGCACCCCGCTAGCAGGATGCCCCGCCTCCTGCCCCTGCCAGCACCCCGGCAGCCTCCCCGTGCCTGGATCAGTGGAGGGTGAAGGCGCGTGCGAGCTGCTGACCCAGGTTACCTTCTGGTCTTCCTCTTTGGTCCAAGGCCCCTTGACAAGGTCTGGATTCAAGACCCTCAGCCACCGGTACTGGCATTGCTGGTCAGTGCGGTTCTGGGGGAGAAGCTCTGTGAGAACCTGGGGGGCGGGAGCTTGACCCGACTTGCATACTGGGCTCAGGGCTACAGCCACCTCGGGTGGGTGCTGTCTTCTCCCCTCCATCTCCACATGCTACACTCACAGTTTCTCTTTGCCACAAGAGAAGGCATGGATGGAACTGGGCAAACGTGACCCTATGAGTTGGCCCCTCCTACTACTCCCTAAGGCAAGGGGGCCGCCATCATGAACCTCTAACCCCAGTAAAAGCCTGCCCATATGTCAGGGATCCTTGCTGGCTTGTGGGCATTTTTAATTCCCTGAAGGTTAACATCGAAGACAGGGAGACAAGGCATGGACAGAAGAGGTGCAGTCGCCCGACCCCGAGCTTCTGGAACAGCTCAGGAAATACGCCGCACAGCACCCCCACCACACCCTGCAGTACTGGGAGGGGCCCTGGGGAACCCGTGTCAACGGGAGGCTCTAAATGCTGGATGGGGCAGCACCAGTGAGCTCTGCAGGGGCCCCGGCGAGGAGCCCACTCAAAGCATCGCTTCGCTTCCTGTCTGTTGTTTCACGGCTGAGACACTGAGCAGGAATCAATGCAAATGCGCCACTGATCGCAGCCCGCAAAGCTCACAGAGCCTGAGGCCAGGAGGAAGATGTGGGGCTGTTGACTTCTGGCTGAGAAGAAAGGTCGTAGGAAGGTTACTTTGTTTGTGGAGCCCTTGGTCAGGAGATCCCTTATAACCTGGACAAAGGTCTGTCCTGGGTCACCCAGAACTCTGGCCCTGGAGGAAGGGGCCCAGAGGCCCGGCACTCACAGGGAAGTGGCTGGCCAGGAACTTCCAGTCTTGCTGTCCAAACTGTCTCACCAAGGTCTTCAGCTGCTCGTCCTGCCAGAAAGACAGAGGGCGCAGCTCACACACATGCAGAAAGCCTCGCAGCTGCTGGTACGGAGCCGTCTCCCAAGGCAGGCCTCGCTCACACCCTCGGTCATGAGCGTGCCATGTGAGGCATGACAACTGCCCACGCCTCACGGGCCTTCCGGTCCACAGGGAGTCAGACTCTAACCACTGGCTCCCACAATCAAAAGCAAAACCATCTGGTGCTGGGGGGCAGGGGGATAAATACTGTCTATTGGGGAGACAAATAGGCTCAAAGTCCTCCAGTGTAGCTAGAATGCAGGAAGCAGGTGAAAGGGGTGCATGATGACAGGAGGCAACTGCCGGGGCCCCTACGGCAAAGAAAGACGCGGATGCATCTGAGCAGTGGGTGGTCACGGTCCATGTGTCTGCTGTGAGGTTCTCTCTGACAGCTGCATAAAAAGAGGTTATAAGAGGGCAAAAGGGACAGAGGAGGCCATTCCAGGCACCCAGGGCAGAGGTGACAGTGACTCAGCACTGGAGACGGAGGGGACACGGGCAGAATCAAGAGCAGTGAGAAGACAAAACAGTCTCCTTCAAAATAGTTTCCTGAAAATGAACACAGCATGGAATGCCGACATCATCGCGATGAGTGAAAAGAAGGCAGAACGAGCACATGCGGCCTGGGTTCCGTGCAGACAGAAATCCCGAAAAATACCCACGAAGCTACAGGGGCAGAGAAGTCTGCTAGTCCGAGGCTGGGGGAGGGGGGGATGAACAGCACGGAGAAGTCGAGTGTGTTTGGAGGCAGCGGTGCTGGCAGGCTCCGGGCACCCTCATGGGACTGTGACAGCGGACTGTACGTGTAGTCCTCCATCAAACTGCTTCTCGATGTACCATGGATAAAGGAAAGGTGACGTAGTCAGACAAGACACCCGTGCAGGCTGCCAACAGAAGGCACTCCTGCCCCATCAACAACACAGACAAACCTGAACATCACACCACGGAAAATGAGTCAGTTCCAGGACAAATACTGCATGACTGCACTCACACGAGGTATTGAATGTAGTCGAATCATAGCAATCGAAAGTTAAAAGGTGATTATAGACAGGAAATTCATGTACATAAAGATTCCTCATTCCAGCATGAAAAAGTCCTAGAGCTTTATTACACCACAAGAAGGTACACTTAAAAATGGTTAAGATGGTGAGAGCCACGTTATGTGTTTTTTATAATCTTTGACTTGTTTATCTGCATTTGCATGCTCCTGCACAGAGGAAAACAACTATTACAGGAAACAGAGTCCTCGGACATCCAGTCGGCAATGGACCTGCCCCCCAACTCTGCTGCTGACCTGGCCAGGCCCGCACCTGCCCACCTCCAGCACCTCGGCCACCTCACTGTGGGCCTGGACACGGCGCGGCTTCCGGTCTCCACCTTCTCTGGACCCCAGCCTGAGGCTCACAGTGGCGCTGACCGCCAGCCCTGCTCAACAACATTCCAGGGGGCCAGAGGCGCACCAGGCATCTAGGAGAAGCAGCTGACTTGTTGGAGGGAAACCGAAGGCACAGCAGTTAACGCAAGGGGTGAACAAGGACAACCTGTCACTCCAGCCCTGCACTGAGTCTCCTGAGTCTCCACTGCCATCTGCTTGCCTTTAAAGGGCACGGTACCCTCCCCGACCCCCAGCCCGAGTCTCTCCACCGCAGGCTGCCCTCAAGTCCTCATAAACCGTGACGCGGCAGGCTGGTCCCCTGAAGCCCTGCTATGTTCATGTCACTCTCCTGCTTTAACAGTCAGCGGCTTCGGCGCACCCTCGTGGCGCAGCAGTTAGGTCAGTCACCTCCAAAGGACACAGACCACGTGCTCATGGGCTCGAGTCAAGGACAGGGGGGAAGAACAACCAGTGTGAACAGCTTAAATGGAAAAAAATAAAAACGCTTCTTCCTCCTCTCCTTCCTGCCTGTCTGCCTGCTCGGCCTTCACATCTTCCTGCATCTTTCCTTTAAA
>RJWH01001005.1:321778-495135 GCA_004363575.1 Solenodon paradoxus | reverse complement strand
CATTCTGCCAGTAACCAAATTACAAATCAATGAGGCTCTCCAAAATTGCCTGGATCAGCAAGCAGCTGCCGCAGACCATACAGGAATCAAAGATTCACAAGCCCCTGCAGAGAGGCACTGGGCGGGTGCTATTCATGCCCCCAAGGGATTTACATTAACCTGTCTGGTGATGATAAGGAAGGAATGGGAGAACGGGAACTGTCCAGGCTACAGTTAAGTGGAGGGGTCCCTCGGAGGCAAGATGGGTCCCGTCTACCCCCATTACCGAGATCTGGGAAGGAACCGCTACCTGCAAGGCTACCCTGGGCTTTTTGAGGGTGACGGGGGTACACGAGTCCGGGCGGGCGGCGTCATTCAGAAGCCCAAGGAGCTCCGATGTGGCCAGAGGCGAGTTCGTGCCTTGAGCTAATTCTCCGCGTGGAGGCGCCGGGGACGAGCTCTTAAGGGGACAGGCATCCTTCCAGTGGCTGAGCTGCCGGCAGTCTGGGCAAGGCCTCCTTGGCGGCCGGGGCGGCATTTGAAACAGGCCCCAGGTGGGGTGCTCTTCATTACAGTTTTAGGCTTTGCCCCCATCACCACCGGCCACAGGGCCGCCAGCATAGCCTGGGTCTGCAGGGCTACTTTTTGCTGTAAGCGCACCTGGCGGGCGGCTTCAGCCTCTGCTTCCCGATTATTAAGAACCTTAAATGCCATGTTCACCAGATCTCGGATGGGGGTTTGGGGACCATCCTCGGCCTTTTTCAGTTTTTTTCTTTTTCCGCTGCGGGTGGTAGGGGGAGGGGGAGGAGGAGGGGCGGGGCCCCCTGCAGAGTTAGAGGAGGAGGAAGGAAGCCGGGGAACAGAGGGTGTGGAAGGGCCGCCAGGCTCCAACCCCGGGCACTGGAGCGCTGAAGGCAGGGGTGGGGGCGGGAGTGCAAAGTCCAAATGCCCTGGATGTAGGGAACCTCAGGCCATTTCCCGGTCCATGGGCAGAAATTGTCTTAGTCCATCAGGGTAGCGAATTTGAAAGTGTCGGGCTGGTATAACGGCCTGGCCGTAATCTTGCCCTCCCATTTTTGGTCCCCAAGGAACAACAGATAGGGAATTGGCATCCCTCAACCCAGTCTGTTGAGCCGGTTAGACAAATGGGAGTCTGAGTGCAGGGACATCTCCTTGACTCAGATCCCAGTTACGGAGGAGGAGAGCAGTCTCTCCAGAGAGGGTGACCCTGACGCAGCGCTGCAATTTTCCGTGAGAGCAGTCTCTCGGTATCAGTACCCAGGGGCCCGGATTCAGCGGTTGGGGACCAAAAAATTTGGGAAGTGACACTTACCCTGGTTCGTAGTCAGGACGGGAGGGTGGCCACGAGGCCTCCTCGGGGAGCGGGAAGAGGAGCGGTCTTTAAGCAGACAACAACTCCCCCCGGGTTTCGGCACCAAAATGTAAGGTTTTTCTGGGCTCCGCGAGGAGAAAAGCTCAATCAGACAAAAAAATGTCGAATATCCAGGGCTTTATTGGGGTTTGCACACCCGGGCGAAACTCCCAAGTCCGCAGAGGGCCGGGAAGTCGCGGGCTTGGAAGTCGCGCGTCAGAACAAAGGGGGACCGGCTCTTTAAGCGGAGGAATTTCGCGGGCTTCCCATATCGCAATTGGGGATTGGCCCTGTGAATCCAGGTGTGGGGGTCGCATCCCTTATTCTGATGTCATCCACCTTTTTCCGGGCTTGGCTGCCGTTTTCCGGGCATGGCCGCTGCTGCTTTTGTCCCTGGACCAGCCTAACAGCTACCTCCTGGGGGCCTCTTATTAGGACTCTCCCAGGCCTGGTGGGAGCTGCTCAGCTTGGGTCCCACATGACCTCTTATTGGCTCCTGGGTCACCTGCAGTTTGTTCGGCAGCCGTGGGAACAAGATACCTTTGCCTGGAGCCAGGCCTCAGGGGGTCAAGCGCCAGCAGCCTCCCTGGGGTTTCTTGACAGAGCAGCAGGCCTCCTCCTTTTGGGATCTGTCCTGAGGAGTTGTCTGCTGGGGAAGGGCCATCCTGACACCCTAAAGTGGGTTTCAGCAGGCACCTCACTAGAGACAGCAGAACAGTGTGGTAAAGAGCCCAGTGCCTGGGTTGAAGTCTTGGCCTTCCCCCGCCCCCAGTTTCTAGCTGGGAAATCTTTGGCAATTTGCTTTACCTCTCTGTGCCTCCGTTTACCCATCAGCAAATGTGTGTGTGTGTGTGTGTGTGTGTGTGTGTGTGTGTGTGTGTGATAGCAAGTTAATGTACCTAAAGCATTAAGAGCAGGGCCCTGCTGTGGCCAGCTGGCTTCCTTCCCAAAGTCAGAGTAATTCTTTTTCTTCCCTCTTTGTTATAATGAAAAGTTGGGTTTTTTTGTTCTCTGTATTCAGCAGCAGGAGAAAGGGAGCCCCTACTGGAGTTGATTTCACTTTGGATAGGTCTAAGTCCGCAGGGGCTCTCACTCCGGTTGTTGGGTGGCACTGCCCTCTGATCGTCTGCATTCTGCTTTCAGAGGCTCAGAGGCACAAGCAGAGAGCAAGGGCTTGAGCCCCTGTTTCCTCGTCTGTCATGGAGCTATAAGGCCAGGAGAACCCACTCCCATGCATGTCTTGCCCTCTGGCTCTTTGGGGCCATGTCCAAAGGCCAAAGAATTTCACACTGGGCAGTGTCTAAGAGGCACCTGCTGGGTGAGAAGACACCACCAGACTGTGCACAGAGGTTCTGGGCTAAATGCTTTGTGACCTTGAGCAGGATGTTTCACCTCTCTGAACCTCAGTGCCATCTGCAAAGTGAGAGGACTAATCAGTTTAGCTTCAATGTATTTAGTGCTTGCTGGACTGAGCAGATGCTAGAAAACTCAAATCCAGTTCTCACACTGTGAAATGGTAACTGCTGGGCCCATTTCCTGATCACAGACAAATGCTTTAAGATAATAAATACCTTTCTTCAAAGTCATATTGGGAGCTGTGAGGAGTAGGCACTTGGTAAGAGCTGTGGAGAAATGCCCTGGATATGCCTGCCAGTTACCACTCAAGTTTGTGGAGGCAGCCAAGGAGTGGCACCAAGATGGGGAGCTGCTTCCTTCATCTCAGGTAAGAGTGTGCAGTGGGCTGACAGCTGGGGATGTGGGGGTCTGTGAGGAACACAGCATCCTTGCTCTGTGTGACCCTGGGTCAGGTGCCTGCTTGCTCTGGGCCCTTTTCTTCATCTGTAGACTGTTGGTGTAGACGAGGTTCACCAGTGTGGCATGGAATAAGACTGACCCAGGAAGGAAGCTGCCTGGGTTCTGGTCCCTAGCATCTCGGGCTGAGAGTCCAAGGATGGGGCCTACCATCTAGTCCACCAGCAGTCCCTTTGCCTGCCTACAGCTTGCAGCTGCAAAAGTTTGTCCTCTCACCAAAGTGTGTTGAGGGCTCTGAGGCTACAGTGCTGAGGCTGTGGGGACCCACTCCAGCTGCCCTGTCCACATCAGAGCCTCCCCTGACCTCCAGGATAGAATAGCAAGGGCTCCCATGGCAGGCACCACCCACCATACAGTCCAGCCTCCCTCTGACCTCTGCACCTGATCACAGGCTCTGAATGGGTCCTCACATTCCTACAACGTTTTCCATGACAAAGCACTTCCGTGGTCATTCATCTCTCTGAATGGCCAGCTAAGCTGCTATTTACTGAGCACTTCCTGTGTGCCAGGCCCTCAGCTTTTTCTCTTTCAGGCTTTAGCTCACTCCAGAGTTTCACAACAATCCTCTGAAGTCCAAGGCTTCACATGTATAGATGAAGACACGGAAATTCAAGCAAGCTAAATGTCTCCCCCTGGCCCTGCAGAGATGGGAATCGGCCACCTCCCGCGCCCCACCACCCGCCTAGCTCATCAGGGTCATCCCCAAGTTCCGGTTCCTAAAGCTGCCGTATGCACCTAAATCACTGGGACCTTGTGAAAATGCAGCTTCTGAATCCAGGAGTCTAACGGGGCCACCATCTGCATTGCTCATGGGCTCAGGGTGAGGCCAGCGCTGCCTTTTGGAGAACCACACTTTGAGTAGAAAGGCCCGCAATCATTACAGAATTTGACTCCAGGCTGGCAAATTGCTGTTTCCTTATCTGTCACATGAATGAACTATTTCTCCACTTAGAGAGGTGGAACGAGGACTGGCTTATACAGCTTCTGCAAAATGCCTGGTACACAATAGGCGCTCAATAAATGCTGGCTCTTCTCCCTTGATGGCAGCTGGCATGGGCCTGGTTGCATCACAGACGCTCCATCAAGCCTTGTCCAATTGATTGAGCCTCACATTTTCCCCAAAGCAGAGAATAAACTGCATTGTGTCTCCCCTTGGCATGAAGCCAAACCCAATATTAATTTTTTTCTTCAACCACAGAGTTTCAAAAAGAAATAAAAGCTAGTAGAGCGATTGCAGTTGAAGCCAGCCTCTGTACTGTCTGTAATTACAGAAGCAGAGCAGAACAAAGCAGGAGTGCGCTCCAGGATGTGGAGGGACAGGTCCTTCTCCCAGGCCAGCTGCTCTCTTCTCTGACTTTTCCACCCTCTACACGGTACCCCACTTGCTCAGAGCAGTCCTGACCCAGGACAATAGAAGCCCTGAGACTCTGGCTTTGGCCCTTGGACCTCTGTCTCAGTTCCCACCCCATGCAGCAACCCTTCCCTCCAACGCAATGGGACAGAGAGGAATTGTCAAGGCAGCTGCCACACACTCCCCTCCCCCAGCCTGCCATCTGCCCCAGAGCACGGCTGCTGATGGCCTATCCACCAGCAGGGTCTGTGGGGTGCCACCTCCAAAACAGATGTGTGCCACTCCTCCCACCTCTGCTACAGCTCTTCATTCAAGTCAGCATCCTCTAGCCTCTACTCCCAGCCTCATAATGCACCAGTCTGCTTCCACCCTTGACCCCACAGCCTTTTCACTCTACCCCTTAAATCCTCCATTTTCTCCCACCACATTTAGAAAAAACCTGAACTCTTTGCTTGGTCTCTTGAGAACTTGTGTGATCCTGCCTCTGGCCACCTCTGTCTAGGTCTGCTCCCTCCTGCGCTAGACTCCAACACCCCCCAACACCCATGTTGTCTTAGACATGCCAAGTGTATTTCTGCCTCCAGGTCTGAATTTGCTATCTCCCAGAGAGTCACATTTCTGGCTCCTAATTCAAACTGGAGAAAAAAAAAAAAAGTTTAAGTCAACTAAAACAAGCCCAAGGGCCAATTTTGACCCATTTTGCTTCTTCTGATCTAGAGCTTCCAAGCTCCACATGTTTTCTTTTCCTTACAAAGCATCTCCTCATTTAGAGATTGACAGTTACTCTTTCTGCTTGGTCTAGCACCATTTTTATCGATGGCTTAAGGATTGATCATAGACTAGGCACACATGGAGGAAGGACAGGGCCTCATAGGAACGTGTTCTCCACCCTCCTGTCTCAAGTCTCTTTCTTTAACTCCATCTTTCCCAGACCCCTCTGAGTGAGTCTTCTTCTATAATAGAAATCTGGTCACATTATCTCCCCTGGAGTTGGTCCCTAAATTTCTTAGCCTGATTTTCCAGCCCCTTTGCAAACTGACATTTCTAGATTCAAACGTCCCTACGTTTGTTCATGCGTTTTTTTCCATTTGCAAGTCCTTTCCCTCTTTTTGAGCCTGAGGAACACCTATTCAATCTACAAAACCTGGCTCAAATGACCCTTCAACAGGGATACCTTCTCTGGCAGAAGTAACTCCCTCCTAAACCTCCAGTACCTGTCTGTGTGCTTCCTCAGCACTGGTAGTGCCCCGTGCTAACCAGTGTGTTACAGGCAGATATGTTTCCTTCTAGGCTGTGACCTTGTCAAGGTCAGGGCTGTTGTCTTGTACAAATTAGGTCATGAGTAAATCATACAGAATTGAATCTTTCTGCTGGCACCTGCTAATTCAGTGATTCAAACTCTGGTAACCAGGGTGCGGGTCAGAAGACGAGATGCTAGAAATAATTGTTCTGTCATCATGTCAGCATGGAGCAGGCTCTGGGGACACTTGTGGGCTGAAGGAGGAGTGAGGAGGCAAGTGGACACTTTGGCGGTCCCGCATTTGCAGCTCCCTTCAACGTTGCTGCTGTGGAATTCAATTAATGGTGGCATAGCAGGGACCTGGAGGAGCCTGTAGCCAGACTCTTGGTGTGCAGAATATTGTCACCTGATGAGGAAGAACCGAAGGCTCTGGAAAAGGCCGAGGTGATGAGAGGTGCCCCTCCGCCTGTTCCGCCAGCAGGTGAAGGATGGCCATGGGCGGGCCCTTGCAAAAAGGGGACTAGTCCGGTGGCCTTGGCACTGAAGCCCCATCGGTGACACAGCCACACAGAGCGGCCCCTGGGCCACCAAGCCTGTTTCAGAAAGGAGCGATTACAACTGGCTAGAAGGCTGTCTCTGCTCCAGAGCTCATTCATTTTCCAGAAGGAGAGCCATGTTCCCTGGCTGTGAACATGCACGTGCCCGTGTTTTCATGAGTGAAGGAAGTGACAAGTTGACCGGCTGGTGTCAGGGACAAATTCCCAAGCAGCTGACGTCTGAGCAAGTGAGTCTGTGAGCAGATGTGCTGGGAGGTCTCGGCACTGGGCCTGGCTTTTCCCCTTGTGGGCGCCCTTCTTTGCTTGCCTCCCATCTACTAGATGTGTTGGGTTTCTTCCTTAGCGGACTTTATGGCAGAATAATTCCTGTTTTTAATTAGCTACACATATACCCAGCTTCTGACAGGCCCGAGGTGGTCCGCTCAACCACTTGGCGTTGGTGTGCTGACTTGACATTTTTATGAGCTGGCGACTCAAGGGATGATTTCCATTGGGCTTTTGGAAGATGTGGAATTACAAACCCGCAATAAATGTTAGCTGCTGTTTGTTACTATTTTATTATCATTCTCATTATTATTGCTATTGTTAGTAATCAGTGCGGCCTTCTGGGAAGCTCAAGTGCCAGATTAAGAACTGCTTCTCCTGCCACAGAAGCTAACAATCCCAGTGATACACCGGCTGGGAGCCTGGCGTTCTCGCTCTCATTCTGTCTTCACCACAAGCCTCCGAGAGAAGTATTATTATTCCGTCATTTTACAGATGAGGGTCAAAGAGGGGAAGTAACTCCCCCAGCATTAGTAAGTGTGGAGGGAACCCTGGGCTGTCCGCTGGAGCACTTCGGTCACCTTGCTGTCTGGCAAGGCACAGAGCCTTCTCAGTCTGCTCCTCAGTGCAGCATCCATTATATTATTTCCTGGTTTTGCTTGGCTGATCTTCTCTCATCACACATCCTCTAGAAGGAAAACTCCACATCTGGTGAGGAGGCTCCTCACAGGGAAGTTGCGGTCACTGCGCCGACTGAATATATGTCCTGGTATTCTGGAAATGGCCCTTGTGTCTTCCTCCTAGTGAGCGCTTCCAAGCAGCCCATTCTTGGATCCCTCTGGGTTTGGCATGGGAAAGAGCTCAGTATCTTCATGGAGAAGACAGCGGAATGAATGTCCTGTTGAACCAGACCCTCCTTCCTCCACTTTCGAGGACACACCAAATTTCACCCTTTTACACCTGCCCTGCCATCTTCCCTGCCTCTGGGAGTGGGCAGAGCTGCTCCTGGTGTTCTCTAGCCCCACGCCACCCCCATGGGGTCAGGTGGTCCAGTGGTCCAGTCTCAGCCCCAGTTTCAAAAAGCCTGTATAGGTTTGGGGTTGAGACTCAATGATCATAAGCAAGTAAGTCCAGAAGTTGTTCCCAGTGGCCACAGACCTTCCTGAGAACTTGGTCAAAGAGTAGGAAGGTGTGTGCAGAGATTCAAGACTGTAGCAGGGATCTTAAGCCAACGTAAGCAAAACGGAATTAAATTTACAACTACAGATATGCTTTGTAAATTCCAAGAGTAGGAATGTAGCCAGTCTTAAGCAAGCTTGGAATCACCAAAAATAACGCCTTTAAGACACTCTCCATCTTTTGAGGTCTGATTTTCTTCCTCTTCAGCAGACCAGCTCTGCTACTCTGAGTACATGGTGGGCAAAAGACGGCTGCCTGAATGTTCCCAAGCTCCTGGAGACGTGACCTGCTTTCTCAATCCCCTGTCAAATTCCCAGAGCAGGAGCTTTGATTGGTTAGCCTTCTCAGGTGGTCAGCCTTGGTGATTGGATCATTTTGAACAAATATGGCAGCCAGAGCCCACAAGGTTATATGGAATCTGATAAGGGCATCACTGTTTGGACAGTTAATGGCTGACCTCTCAAAGGGGGTCCACTTTAGCCTCCCTGCTCTCTTTCCTGAGGCTACTCTCACACCTGCATATCCCAAATCTCTCTGGCATTCCATAGCATTGGCTGTATCCTGCTGCTCTGGACAGGGGTCTAGAGTTCCCTGTGATGGTGAATGCCCAAGCCAGCAGCTAGATTTGCATCCAAGATGAGCCTGTGGGCCATCCTTGAGAACAAGAAGCAGGTAGGCATAAAGTTTGGATTGTCAGAAGGTGACCTGGTTCTCCATGAGCTCTAGGCAGAGACGATGGTGTCTGATAATGGGCCCTGCATGCGAGGGGTGGGAGGACCAGTGCACTGCAAACGATGTCCCCAACGGGCAGAGTGAAGGTGAGGAAGCGCATCACTTTGGTTCAGCTCCCATATCTGAGTCCACCGACCAGCACTCCACACATTCCTGTTTGCTGAGGGTTCTAAATTTATTCCGTGCTCTTCTATTACTTTTTTTAAAAATGTAGAACATTATGAAAACCTAGGAATGCCCAAAACAGAAAACAAAACAAAAATCATTTTGAAGCTGATCCCTGTGAACATCATTGGATATAACCTTCTTATGTTTCATTTTTTCTTAAAGAACAAATCTGGGGAAGGGGCAAAAGTAGGCTCCCTGCACTCCTCTGAGCACTGCCCAGGGCCACCTTCAGTTTGTCAGCTCACAGTGTCCCTCCTGCCCTCTGCTTCGCAGGCATTCACCCAGGGTTTGCAGAAGGCGCTGCTCCAGAGGTGGCCCACCACAGAAAATCATCAGGTAACATCAGCAACCCAAATGATGAGAGCCCTTTGTGGAGTTCCCTTGCTAACCCATCAGGTGATCAGCCCTCTTTATCACACTTAAAGCTGATTTTTGCCACAACTCTACAACCCATTTCATAGATGAGGAGCTGAGGCTAGAGCAAATAAGAGTAGTGCTTAGAGTCGCACAGCTGGTAAAGGGGGGACTGGACATCTGAACCAGGACTGGTCTGAGTCTTGGGCCCTGCAGCTTCCTGGCCTCCAGTGGTCTCTGGGACTAAAGAGTCAAGAAGGGTGCAGAGTGTAGGTAGAACACCCTGGGATGACTGAGAGTCAGAGAGGATCTAAACCAGCAGTGCTTCCATGAGCGGGGCTGGTGCTGGACTCCCCGCCCAAGAACCTCCTTTTGCAGAACTTGTCCGGAGACTCAGGGCTTGTCTCCTAGGGATCTCTATGGCTCCTCTGGGTGGGGCCTGGGAACCTGAATCTTTACAAATCTATTCAAATGACTTGGAAACACAGACAGGCTTGGGAACTGCTGAGGAAATCGTGACAAGTCCTCACCATTTGGTAGGCACAGGGACATCAGTGAGTAAGAGCCCAGTGAGGGATATACTCTCACCCTCAAGCAAGATAGTGAGTGGGGCCCAGAGAGGGTAGGAAGTTGACTCAAAGCCACACAGCTTCAAAGTGCTAAAGAAGACTCTGATCAAGACCAGTCAGGGCACCCTGGTAGAGTAGTGTTTAGGTCAGCCACCTCCAAATTTGTGCAGGCCACACACCCCTGGGTTCAAGTCCAGGTCTAAGCAGCAAACAACCAGTGTGAATGACGAAATAAAAATAAAATAAAATGCTTTTCCTCCTCTCTTCTCCCTGCCTGCCTGCCTACTTGCCCTCATTCCTGCCTGCACCTTTCCGTAAACAAAAAATCTGTGCTCAGAAGCCTCCTTCACACACCACCTACCGCCAGCATCTGCCTATACAGTCCCCAGTAAGACCCTACATCCCTTCCCCTGGCCATGACTACTGTGGCTTCAGGAAATGAAGCATCTGACTGCAGCCCAGGAGGCAATGATGGGAAGCACTTAACATTCTGTCTGCAGATGTGGTGGTTTTGGGCTTCTCCTCTGAGCAGGACCTGTAAGGAAAGACATATGTCACAGTTGGCCCTAAGTGAAGCTAGTCCAGGCCACACGCCAGACTGTAGCTTCACATTGTCTTTGAAAACAAAAGGCCCCTTCCCTCCCCAAGGGAGTCTCCCTGACCCCTAGTTTGTGCTGGGTTATTTGATTCTGTTCTCGGGGGCACACTCCAGGATCTTGCCATCCTCTGCACCTCCCACTGCACCCCTCTTGTTCTAGGCTGACCTTGAGCTGAGAACCTGCTGTCTACCTGGACTGGAGCTGACATCGCACGTCCATCTGCCAGGACCACTGCATCCAAACTCCGACACATGGCGACCAACGGCAGCAAGGTGGCCGACGGGCAGATCTCCACGGAGGTCAGCGAGGCCCCTGTGGCCAATGACAAGCCCAAAACCCTGGTGGTCAAGGTGCAGAAGAAGGCGGCGGACCTTCCGGACCGGGACACGTGGAAGGGCCGCTTCGACTTCCTCATGTCCTGTGTGGGCTACGCCATCGGCCTGGGCAACGTCTGGAGGTTCCCCTATCTCTGCGGGAAAAACGGGGGCGGTAGGTGCCTCCTAGCTGGGCGTGGCCCCCCAGAGAGTGCGCTGCTTAGACGTTTTCCTGGGGCGACCTGAGAAGTAGGGGCTCTACAGACTCCAAAGGGCTCATTTTCTCCTTCTTGCCCCGATCCTGGGAGATTGCCAAATGTCCTCCGTTAATGACCCTAAGGGGGCACCTCTTCATTCTTCAAAGTACAGGGATGTGCCCTGAGCCATCGTGTCCTCAGGCCTCAACTTGTGGGTGCTGCTTGTGAGGCAAAGTGCAAGGAAATCATGGCTGGGGCCCCAAAATGGCACCCTGATGCTCCCTCGCTTCCGCCTTTCTCCAAAACCTCAGGGCCACAAGCGTCTCTCTTCACCCTGCAGGCGCCTTCCTGATCCCCTACTTCCTGACGCTCATCTTCGCGGGGGTCCCGCTCTTCCTGCTGGAATGCTCCCTGGGCCAGTACACCTCCATCGGGGGCCTGGGAGTGTGGAAACTGGCCCCCATGTTCAAGGGTAAGTGCAGAGTGAGGGCAGGGGCTGTGGTAATGCTCTTGCCTACAGGACTGTGGGAAAGCAGGGCCTTTCCCATGCGCCGCCCATCTGCAGAGGGGAAACCCCTGGCTTCACCTAGGAGCAGAGTGGAGCCAGGGAGAGGACCAACTAACAGGAAGCGCTGAGGCCAGGACCTCGGGTGGTGGTGGTGGAGAGGAGACCCAGTCTAGAGGCCTTGCATACTGCATCCTGCCCTTTCCCGTTTGCTTGTTCCCCTGGAAAATCATGCCTGTCAGGAGAGTCCAGACCTCAGCCCCACCTGCACCCCCTGTGCTGAGCCCCAGGGGACAAGTCCTGGCTCCCTCACTGGCCAGACTGTGAGGCCAGTCCCTGCCTCTGTCCAAGCCAATGCGATCGCAGGCTTCATAGGAAAGGATGGCCAACGCAGGGACAGTGGTGAATGAATGTCAGGATGGCGTGTTCTGCCCCCAGGTGTGGGCCTTGCTGCTGCTGTGCTGTCCTTCTGGCTGAATATCTACTACATCGTCATCATCTCCTGGGCCATCTACTACCTGTACAATTCCTTCACCACCGTGAGTGGCCCCCTGGAGTCCCCTCTAAAAGAGTCAGACCCCAAATCCACCCTCCATTGTCAGGGGCACCATTCTGCTGCCGCGGCAGCTCCTCGGGGTGGAGGGCACAGCTCGTCTTCAGTAACCCTGTCTCCCCACAAGTCAGCACCACATGAACTGAACACCTGCCTCGGCCCAGGAACTTTTTGTGAGCTAACATCCAATCCTTATGACACCCCTCTACAGTGGGCTCCCTTGGACCTAGATGGCCTGGGTTCAAATCTCGATGCTGGAATACACCAGCTGTGTAACTTCAGGAAAGAGACTTAACCTCTCTGGGCCTCAGCTCTCATTTATAAAATGAAAGTGAGGCCCACCTCACAGCGTTGTTAAAAGGATTAAGGAATGAGTATCATATATATAAAGTGCTTAGACCTGACAAGGAACAGGCACTGTAAATATTCACTGTTAATAGCAGCACGCCCAGGGTCAAACTAGCCGGGGTCTCATACCTGAGGTCACATAGCTGGGAACAAACGACTTGATGGTATAACTTGCAAAGCTGGTTTTCAGAGTGAAAAAGTTGAGTTCAACTTGCGGCAGTGACTCTTAGGAGCCGTGTGATCACGAGCAAATCGCTGCCCCTCTCTGACCTCTATAAAGTGGGAATCACATGGCCGGCATCTTGGAGCTGTTGGGAAGGGGAGGTGAGATCATGGCTGTGAGGAGGACCACAAGGATGGACTGGGTTGCTGGCACCACTGCTGCCAGCCCCTGGGAGCTTGTGGAATTAGTCTGTGCCATCGTGTCCTTGCAGACGCTGCCGTGGAAACAGTGTGACAACCCCTGGAACACAGACCGCTGTTTCTCTAACTACAGCATCGTCAACACCACCAACATGACCAGTGCCGTGGTGGAGTTCTGGGAGTGAGTGTGGGGCCGTGACGGGGAGGGAAGGACATGCCAGCCAGGAGACAGAGGTGTCCTCGAAAGTATGGTGGAGGGTTAGGTGGAGGACTACATTGGAGCTGTGGGCAGGGCTGTAGGAGCCCCTAGGAGGGGTGAAGCCCTTTCCTTCCCCAGAGAGAGCTGGATGACAGAGGGGCCACTAGACACAATCTCTGACTTGGTATAAAAAAACCTCACTACAGACAAAGCCACAAACTTGAGCACTTACTGGTTAGATGAATAAGCAAATGCGCAGTGGCAACACCAGGTGACCAGTGCTCAGAGGAGAGACACATGGGGAACTGGGGGGGCCCCACAGAGACAACTGCCCCCGCCCAAATGAGGAGTGGTCTCCAAAGATGAACCAGGGCAGGGAAGACAGTCGTTGGCATAAGACAGAACGTGGGGACTGCGTGGAGGCAGGTGAGAGCAAGTGGGTGCAGGGACGAGAGCTGTGCAATCAGAGGAGTTTCAGGGGGCATCTGTGGGGGCTGAGGCCAGGCAGAGGAACTCATGAGGGCCTTGCAGCTCAGCCTGGGAGTTGGGGCTTCATTCTGAGAACATAGGGAGCTATTTACAGCAAGGTTTTAAGCAAGAAAGTGACATGATGAGACTTGCAGTTTGGAAGGATCTGAGGGGCTGGAGTGGGAATGAGCAACAGTAAAGGGAAACGTCCCTTTAGGTTCAACCAGGAGGCACCTGTAGTAATAAAGGTGGCTGATAGGCACTGATAGGTCTTCTGAGCAAACAACACTTTCTGCTGATTTGTACAAGGGCCCCACAGTCCCCCCAGCTCCTGGGCCTCCGTGATCACAGATGTCAGCGGTGGATAGTCTGTGTGCAAGCCCTGAGCACCCTCAGCTCACTGCAGCCCCTGCCAGGCCCATGAGACGCTGTCTTCCCTCCGTCTCACAGGCGCAACATGCATCAGATGACGGATGGGCTGGACAAGCCGGGTCAGATCCGCTGGCCCCTGGCCATCACCCTGGCCATCGCCTGGGTCCTGGTATATTTCTGTATCTGGAAGGGTGTTGGCTGGACTGGAAAGGTAAGGAAGGGTGTGCACAGTGGGACCAGAGGGGCATGCATCTACATAGGCCTCTGCCCTGGCCAAGGAGTCCACACTCCATAGGAACTTGTGCAACTTGAAGTTATGCAAATTCCTCTCCTCTCTGCCTCAGTTTCCTTTCCTTGAAAATGGGGATTTTAACATTACCTTCCTTATGAGTAATAGTGAGGATGAAAGGAAAGAAAGCAGGTCAGGTCTTAACACAGTGCCAGGCTCCCAGTAAGACCTTTGAGATTCCCCCAGGCCTGCCAGACATCACAAAACAGAGGACAAATGCTGCATAAGAACCATTCACCAAGCTGTCTCTGAGCATACTCTCCACCCTGAGCCCTGTTCTGAGTATGGGGATCCAGAGATGAATGCTCCTTGACCCAGCCCTGGAGGAGCAGCAGAGATGGACGAATAAACACTCAGGCTCTGTATTCAAACCGTCCCGAGTTCAGATCCCAACTTGGCCATTTACTTGGCCATGTGACCTCATGCAAGTCACTTCACCTCTCTGAAACTCAGTTTCCTCCCCTGGGAAATGGGGCTCATCTGTTGTTTTTTATGAGAATCCAGTGAGGTGATAATTTTTGCAAAGCGCTCAGCAACTAGCAAATGGAGTCGTTATTGTTTTGTTTGTTTGTTTTATTATTAGCTGTTTCCAAGCCTAACTTTAGGAAGCAGAGGAATGTTCTTTGGAAGAGACAGAGCTGAGCTTGAATCTCAGTCTCCTGGCTCCTAGCTGTATGTACGTGGGCAAGTCATTTCCCTCTCTGAGTGTCAGTTTCTCTATCTGTTAAATGGGTACAAGAGTACCTTATGGGGTTGTCACAAAGACTGAGGCGGGGTAATCTATTCAGAGTGCATAGCATATGCTTAGACATAGTGGGCACTCAATATATCGTTTCACTTATCATCACTTTGGGTGATATCTAGAGTTCCTGCTGTGTTAGGAGACTGACTACTTCTTGGGGACTGAGAGTAGGGCCCCTACTTTTGAGTGACTCAACCAATCCAGAAATAAGCATTTACTGAGCACCTGCTGAGTACCCACCTCCATGCTGAACATGGAAAGCACATTGAAGCATAAGACTGAGGCAGTATATATCAATCTTGTTGTATGTCCTTGTACAGCTGACCTTCCAAGGTACCCATTTTCCAGACAAGGCTTGCTTTAAGCCTCAGAAAGAAGAAATTGACCAATATTACACTGTTTGGTTTTAAATCCCCTTTTCCTAATTCCATGTAAAATGGTTTTTCTCCTGCATTGTGGCTGCCTTTCTAATTCTGAGGAATCTCAGTCAAGTCAGGGAGATGAAGCTAACCCAGAGAGCAGGCCATGCTGACCAGGAAATATAATCACATCAGACTCTGAGACAAAAATGTCGCTGAACTTGAAAATTGCTCTTTCATGGTGGTGAGCAAAGAAACGTGGTTTTAGACAGTGACATTGGCTCTCTGATGATCAATTTAGAAAAAAAATTTTTTTTTTTTTTTTAAATTAGACCCAGTGCTGGCACCTTTGCAGGAAAGATATTCTCTGTAGAAATAGGCAAAGTTCTATTTCTGGATGGTAATTAGGCAATGTGAATCGGAAGCCTTTGAGAAGTCTCTTTTAACTCAGTAAGCCCTATTCCAGAGACAGGTATAATTCCTATTTACCCCAGACAGGTATAATAATTCTGTCGATGAAGTTTTATTATACAGAAGTATTCAATGTAGCATTATTTGGATTATTTTAGATATAAAATTGGAAGTGGCCTAAATGGGTAACAGGAAACTTCTGGAAGGATGATGGAACCCCCTGAAGGGCTATCTTAATTAAAACCCACATTTTCTGAGCCAACAAAACAAGAAATAGAACTGCGTATACTATATGATTTTTTAACTTTAAACACGTTAAATGAAAAGGCAAGTGCATAATTTGAGCCTCATTTTGTAAGAGAATGTAATGTGATGTGATCACATATGCCAGGGAAAGTCTCAAAAGAGTAACAGTAAATGATAATATCCATGCATTTAAGTATTTGAGTGTCTACTATATAGCATGGACTGTTCTAGACTCTGGAAGAGAGAAGTGAACAAGACAAGTCCTGTTTCTCAGGCAACTTACATTCTAGGGACTGTTGAAGGGAACTTGAGTTGTGTGTGCGTTCACATATAACTTCTAAATTTCTCTGTCACCATAAGTATAAATTGAACAATTTAGACGGAAGTAAAAAAATAAAATAAAAGGAGGCAGGTAGGGGAAGGGGAAAACCAGGTAGTGAGCTGGCTGGTTCAAACTCAAAAAAGGGACTACAGAGAAGTGGCCGAGCCTAGCAGGTTAGGAGTCCAGGAAGGCTTCCTGGAGGAGGAGGAACTGACCAAGCCCAGAGCCACAGCAGTATGACTGTAGGCGAAGTGGGAGTGGGGATATTGGCAGGGGCATGACCTGTCCGCATTTGCCTCTCAGGTGGTCTACTTCTCTGCCACATATCCCTACATCATGCTGATCATCCTGTTCTTCCGTGGTGTGACGCTGCCCGGGGCCAGGGAGGGCATCCTCTTCTACATCACACCCAACTTTCGGAAGCTGTCTGACTCCGAGGTGAGCCGCAGGGATAAGAGCGAAGTTCTGAGTTTTAGGATTCATTATTCCATCTCTCTGATCCTCACCTGTAAACTGGGGTTGCTGTCAGGGAGAGCAGGTGAGCACAGGTCCTCAGGCGGGTGCCTATGATAATAATTTCAACTTTTTTTTTTTTGTTTTTTTTATGGTTCTGCCTATAGGTGTGGCTGGATGCAGCTACCCAGATCTTCTTCTCCTATGGACTGGGCCTCGGGTCCCTGATCGCTCTTGGGAGCTACAACTCTTTCCACAACAACGTCTACAGGTGCAGCAGCACAGCTGTCCGGAAGCCCTTTCCTTCCAGGACACACCCCTCCGCTGACATGCCTCCTCTCCCGCACACCACGGCCTTTCTCCATTGTCAGCAACTCCTTCCCTAGATCCTAACCCTTCTGGCCACTTTCTGCCCGCCTCTGCCCTGGGGGTGGCAAAGCACACCTGTTCTATAGCCCCTCTCCCGCCCCTCACTGCCCACTAGCTTACCTTCCTGCCAGCCCACCTGACCTGCCTTCTCTGCAGGGACTCGATCATTGTCTGCTGCATCAATTCCTGCACCAGCATGTTCGCAGGGTTTGTCATCTTCTCCATCGTGGGCTTCATGGCGCATGTCACCAAGAGGTCCATTGCTGATGTGGCAGCCTCAGGTCAGTGTGGTGCCGTGAGGAAGGGGCTCCTGGGGTGGGAGGGGCCACTGTACTGCCCTTAAGGGTTGTCGCAGTCACCACTGTGGCTCCTGGCATGGAGCATCCCTAGTATCAGAGTGTCTGAGCATGGTACATGGACTGTGTATTTGAATCTTCCCACACCCTGGGGTGGAGGTGCTCCTTTTGTCTAATGGAAAGGGGAAGCAGGAAGGAGGAAGAAGCATTCCTTTTTATCTGTATTTAGTTGTTCACACTGGTTGCTTCTGCCCAGTTACGGGACTCGAACCCAGGGGTATGTGGTCTGCGCTCCTTTGGAGACTATTGGTCTAACCATTTCTCCAGCAGGGCATACCGGGGTAGATACTCTTTGTTATTCTTATTTCATAGATGAGGAGCTGAGGCTCACAGAGGTCCCCTACCCGTGTTCACAGAGCTAGGAAGGTGGAGTTGAGCCCAGATCTGGCTGATTTCAAAGCCCAGCTGTCGGGCACTCCCAGCACAATCCTCGACTTCTGGGGGCAGAAGACCCACTCTTGCTTCCTGGAATATAAACCTTGGTCCAACTCAGACATGCTCGCCCCATGACACAAAGCCTCCCAAATCAGTGCTTTTGTCCCAAAATTGTACTCACCAAGTGGGCTGTGTCCTCTTTGCTCACCCCCAGCGCTCAGTTCCCCAGGACCCCAGGAAAGCCCCAGGTGACTCCCTTCCTTGCTCAATCAGTGGTGCAAACAGAAGGGGCCCATTGTGTGCACAGCAGGGCTCAGCGAGGCAATAGGGCTTTCCTTTCTCCCCAGCGGGGAACTTGGCTGATCACATGGAAAGGGATGTTCTCTGCCAAGGGCCTGATCTCCCCAACTCAGGCAGCCCTCTTACAGCCTGGAACTCCCAGCCATGTCCCCTCCAGAGCCAGACCCCAGAGAGGTTATACTCTCTTTCCTTCTCTTTCCAGTTTCCCTGATTTCCTGAATACTCAAACACTGTCCCACACAGCCCGCCTCAAGCCTTCTCCCCTGCACCCCTCCTCCCTGCGAAGGTTTCCTGTGCCCAGAGCCCAGGCCAGACCCCACCCCTCAAGGACCTTCCCTCACCTTCACGTGCTGTGCCCCTCCTAAGATGCTGTGAGCATGTAGCCCAATTTGACCAGGATTGTCCCTGTTTAGCAACGTCATCCTGGTGTCCTTCCTGGTTTGAAATTCTGTCCTGGTTCCAGTCACTACAATTACCGTATGTCCCATTTGACTGGAATTATCCTGTGTAGTAGCATTGAGCCCCATTCTCACACCTGCCTGAACCCCCTCCTGGTCCTGCCCCTGAACATGCGTCTTTCCTGCACTAGCCTGAACCATCAATCTGAAACCACACACACACTCTGGGCCCGCACCCCCCACCACACCTGGTGATACCTCAGTTGGTCCCAGTCTCAACTCTAAAAATGATGGTAAGTCTCCTAAGAGCTTTTCCCTTTGGCCTCCTCTGTACCTGCACTGTCCCCACCCCTGGCCAGGCCATCAAAGTCTTTCATCTCTCTCTTGGGTCCCATCACCCAGACCCAACTCTCCGGTTCCCTGCACACACTGTGTCCTTGTCTGGGACAGGGCGGACCATATTCACCCGACAGGCTACCTCATGGATGAGCTGAAATGAAGCTCAGAACAGCTGATGTGCGTGGCTGGGTGGTGCTTACTCCTGGTGTTTTCTTTTTCGTTCTCCCCATGCAGGTCCCGGGCTGGCGTTCCTGGCGTACCCGGAAGCTGTGACCCAGCTGCCCATCTCTCCCCTCTGGGCCATCCTCTTCTTCTCCATGCTGCTGATGCTGGGTATTGACAGCCAGGTAAGGCCCCTCGTGCCTCTAGGAGCCACCCGCCTCATGGGGTGGGGAGCAGGCAGGGAGAGGAGGCACTGCCTCCAGCCCCCCAAGAAGATGGCTGAAAGCTTCGTTCATTCAAGTGACCCATCGCATGAAACTTCAGGGGCACCTCGACAACTTCTCAGTTTTCCAAATGGGGAAATGTGCTCAGAGGGAAGGGCTGCTCTGGAGGCCCCCGGAAAGGCAGAGGCAGAATCAGGCCTGGTCCCTGCACTCTCCTGGCCCTGCTGGACCCATGCTGCTGGGAGGGTCAAGGTTTGAGTGGACGGGGACTGGGGCTGTTGCGCTTGGCTGAGCTCCAGTCCCCCCACAGTTCTGTACTGTGGAGGGCTTTATCACCGCCCTGGTGGACGAGTACCCCAGACTCCTCCGTAATCGCAGAGAGCTCTTCATTGCTGCTGTCTGCATCGTCTCCTACCTGATCGGCCTCTCCAACATCACCCAGGTGAGTTCAGTGGGCACCACACACCTCTGGCACTGCCCGCCCCAGAACACCCCTGGGCCTCCTTTGCCCCAGGCTTCACCTGTCTTACCTATTGTCCTTGACCAGAGAGTCACCTTGGAGCTGGGCCTTTAGAGACCACACTGCCCCTTCCTTTCAGCCCTGCTTTTCTTTTTCTGTAAATGTTAATGAGCTGTGCTCTGTATTCAAGTTAAAAGCTCTCCTAGTCTGGTCAGAAGGAGCGCACAACTGATGACTTGTCCAATAAATACAAATGACCCTGAAGTCATGAGCTCAGCCCTGTGGACTGGACTTAGGAGCCACAAAACCACTTGTGGATCCAAATCCAGTTCAGACTCAGAACGATCGTTCATCTGTCCCTTCATTCCTTCACAGCTGCTGGACACGTTCTGTGGGCCTCACACAGCCCCAGAGATTCAGCAATTAACGTGACGTGCGACTTGCTTTCTTAGAGCTTACCTTGGGAGACAGCACTGACAGAAATAATAGAAATTAGATGGTTAAATGCCATGAAGAAAAAAGGGTAGTGGAGTCCACAGAGCAGTCAGGGGCAGCCCCTCTGAGGAAGCGATAGTTGAGCTGAGAGCCACAGGAGGAAAGAAAGCACAGCTGGTGCAGAGCCCTGGGGAGGAATGGACTTAGCGAGTTGAGTTTGAGGAGCAGAGAGAAGGCTGGTGTGGTGGGGCTAGGTGGGCGAGGGGAGGGGAGGGGTGCATGACCTTGTGTTTTCTTTTATTCTCTTTACTTACTTGTATGTTACTGTCTTTTTTAAACCACAGATAGTTTTTAGCAGGGGAGACACATGACTGATTTAACACTGTAGAAAAGGGGCTTGGAGACCAACTCCTCTTTCTTCCGCCAAGCCTTGCTAGAAATGCGAGTGTTTCCCTCTGCCACCAGATATTTCCTTCCCAGTCCCCAGAGAGTCAACAACCACCTTTTCTCATGGCCACTGGGCCCTTGGAGCTTCCCATAATCCAGTCTCAAGCCTTCTTGCTGCAGCGGAGCCTAACCCTCCGCTGTTAACTGTTAACTGTGAGCAGAGCGCTCTGAGCAGAGCGCCAGGCGGAGGGGTCTATCCTCACCTCCTCCTCTCTTGCAGGGAGGCATTTATGTCTTCAAGCTTTTTGATTACTACTCTGCCAGTGGTATGAGCCTGCTGTTCCTTGTCTTCTTTGAATGTGTCTCCATTTCCTGGTTTTATGGTGAGCAGCCCCACCCGCCCCCCGCCCGCCTCACTCATTCATTCACCCCTCCATTCATTCTTCCTTGCTTCCATCATCACTCAGCAAATCTAGTGTGAACACGAGACCCTTTCCAATGATTCATTTATTCAGCCCTCACAACAATTGGATTAAGTTAGCACAGGAGGTCCCACATCTAGGAGACTTAAGCAGAACAATTCAATCAGCTTGTTGAAAACAGAAGCCAAAATATCTTCATAAAATTTTAGGATTAAAGAGGTTAGCTTGAGATTTCATCTAGAAAAGTGAAACCAAAGCTACATAAAACACTTTAAAGTTATCTGTTTAACAGAAGTCAGACTGTTGTGAAAAATAGGCACTAACTTAGAACAAATAATGAAGGCAACCATTATTTGTTTGTGTGGCCTAAGTTTCTAGACCCAAATGCCTAATAGTCCAGAGGAAGTCCTTGACATTTGCTGCATCTTCTTTGCAGTACATGCCACCCATCCTCCTCATTGTCCCTTCCTCCCGCTAACACATCCAAAAACCTTATCCTTGTCAGTAGATAGTTTCATGCTAAGGCGACTGGCTTTGGGGATTTGATTATGAACACTTAGCGAACGAAGGCCCTGAAACATGAGTCACAGGTGAGGAAAGTGGCAGATGGGGCTTAGCGCTGACAGACCCCCAGCTCATCCATGCGTCCTGTCTCACTCTTAATGTCTCAGGTGTCAACCGATTCTACGACAACATCCAAGAGATGGTTGGCTCCAGGCCCTGCATCTGGTGGAAGCTCTGCTGGTCCTTCTTCACCCCAATCATTGTGGCAGTAAGTCCAAGGCTCGATCCCCACTCCTGTCAGGATGAGGCTACCCCTGGCCGTGGGGCAACTCTAGTCCAGCGAGAAACTTCTGGAAGTAAAGGCAGGTGGCAGAGGCCCCCAGATCCCTGCTCTTTAATAACAGTGCTCCCTTCCCTTTATCAGGCATCTGCTTGGTACCTTACAAACCTCAGCAAGTAGGCACGACTGCCCCACTGTACTGCTGAGACCGGTGCTCACCGCCAGCAGCACCCAGTTAGCTAGTGCGCATTCATATGAGATGTGCCTGACTGTGTCGCAGGAAGGCCTCTCATTCTCAGCCAGACATGAGCAGACCCAGGAGCTGGGTCTTAGGCTGGGGCTGGGCCACAGCATGCTGTGTCCTACACAAAGACACCAAGATGAGGGGGGCTGGGATTGACATCCAACCCTTGTTCTGCTTACCAAGCTGATTAGCTTGGAGGAAGGCATGTCTATTTCTATTGGCCCTTTCAGAGACGATACCTTCCTCATAATTGGTTCTCCCAGGAAGGGGGCTGTTTTTGACTGGTTCTCATGGAGAAGGACATTTTTGCTCTTGGTCCTCCCAGAGAAGGTGCTTTTCTCTATTATGCAATAAGGTACCTTATGGGCTAGCAGTGGCCTTGGGTACAGGTTTGCCAAGATTCTTTGGAGTCGGCCCCAGGGCAGGAGCGGAGAGCAGTGGACCTGTCAGTTTCAGGGTCTAGGGAGGGGACTTGAGTGTCCAATCTGGATGACTGACTCCCATCCCTTCTCCTCCACCCTTGCCAGGGTGTGTTCATTTTCAGTGCTGTGCAGATGACTCCACTCACCATGGGAAGCTACGTTTTCCCCAAGTGGGGCCAAGGTGTGGGCTGGCTCATGGCTCTGTCTTCCATGGTCCTCATCCCTGGGTACATGGCCTACATGTTCCTTACTTTAAAGGGCTCCCTGAAGCAGGTAAGTCCCTGCACTACCCTTTGCATCACTAGACCCTTCCCCCACTCTGCTGGGCACAGCCCCTGCCCTTGTGGAGCTCACAGTCCAGTTGGAAAGACAGATAAGTCAATAGTCAATGACTGTAGAGTGTGAGATGCACCCTACTTGGGGTCACAAGGGAGACAGGTTGGCCTGAGAAAAGTTAAGGAAGCCTTCCTGAAAGAGGGAATAGCTGAGAAGAGGCCTAAGGATGAACTAGAGTTAAAAGCAGAAGAAAGAATGTTCCTAGAAGAGCATGAGAATCATGTGCAAAAGCCTGGGGTATTAACCATCAGTGTGACTGAAGGGTGGAGTGGGAAGAGGTGCGGGGTATTAAGAGATAAGGTTAGGGATATAAGAAGGCCCAGCCACATCTTGAAGATCTTGAAAATCAGGACAAGAACTTTGGTTGGTAAACTTCAGATGGGGAGCCATCAAGGGTTGAAGCAGATGAAGGGTAGGATCAGAGGTATTGAGAGTTTACTCTGGACCTCATTTGTGGGCTTGATAAAGAGAAAACATGATCTGATCCTCAAGGAAAAACAAAGCATGTAAGGTTGCTGGCCCAGCAGGGGCCTACTAGTATATAGCAGGTCCATGCCAGTGCTTTGTGAAATTATGCCAGACTCTTAAGTGGAAGATAATACTGGAGGTACCCACATGCTGGAGTGAGTGTCGGCTGGGAAGGTTTCACAAGGACAGGTAGAGACTCAGAACATGGAGGCCACAGCTGGGAGGCCCTGGATGGTTGGTTCCCAACTTTATTGCCCATCGAGATACACCCTCTAGATTCAATCATTCAGCAAATATGTTTTAGACACCTAATATCTGTCAGGTACTATTGTCAGTGCTTGGGACACAAGCCTGAACAAAAGAGACAACCTGCTCCCCTCATGGAGTTTACATTCTAGTAGAAGATCAATAATTAAAACAAAAGTAGGTTAGATGGGCATGAGTACTGTGGATGAAAGTAGAATGGAAGGAGGTGTAGGGCATGCTGGGAAAAGGTAGCACTTTGGCTCAACTTCAGGAGGTAGAGCTCAGGCTGTGTGACTATCTGAAAGGAAGGGGTATTGGACAGAGGGCACAGCAAGTGCAGAGACACATGCTTGGCATCTGGGGGAGCTGTGGGGAAGCCAGTGTGGCTGGAGTGGAGCGAAGGCGGTGAGGGGAGAAGTAAGTCTGAGGTGGTGGGAGGCCTGTGGGATTTTGGTGAAAGGGGGCCATTTTGGCTCCTGAGAGCAGAGGGACATGGCCTGACTGGTTTTCACATGCTCCTGCTGGCACCTGTGTTGAGAATAGAAAGATGATGGATGAGGGTGGCAGCGGCTGGCCAATGGGGTGTGTTATCGCAACACCCCACTCTAGAGGAGCGTGGCTGGGGCCAGGTAGATGTGCTGGAGGGTGAAAGGTTGGGAGCATGGCCGGAGGCAGGCTCAGTTTGGAGGCAGAGCAGACAGGATGGACTGGTAGAGCCTGGGATTGGAGAAGCCAGCCTCCTTGGGTCCCAGTCCAAACTCTCCGCTGCCCATAGCGCATCCAGGTCATGATCCAACCCAGCGAAGACATCGTCCGCCCAGAGAATGGTCCAGAGCAGCCCCAGGCCAGCGGCTCAGCCAGCAAAGAGGCCTACATCTAGGGGAATGGGGGGGGGGCACCGACCTGACCTCACCGTCCACCCTGGCTGATCACGACCACCACTTGATGTGTGAAGATACTGTCCATCTCAACCTACCTCGAGTGGCGAGTCCAGACACCATCACCACACAAAGAGAGGGGAGGTGGGGCAAAGACACCCCATGGCTCCGGCACCCGTCGGCTACTGACCTTTTTGATCAGGCCCATATGCATCAAGCCATTGGTCTTGGAGACTGCCACGGCAGATCGCTTTTATCCCACCTGCGAGTGTGATGGCGAAGCCACACGCTCGCGGTTTTTAGTCGTGTTCCTGACTATTCTTTTACTTCCAAAACCCATGACTGTTAACTCGGACTTCGCAGGCGTGCAGTTCCGTTGGAACGAGGCTCTGCATGCACAAAAAGGGCATCTGTGTCCTGGGGCTTCCCAGGGAGAGCGCACGCTTAAGTAGCAGGGAGCCCGTGGAGCTCTGATTTGCGTTTTTCGGTTTTCTCCTTCCTGAGGCAGCTTAACAAAGCAATCCCCAAGGACCTGTCCAAGCAGTCAGGTGGGCCCTTTCTCTTCCCTGCCACCGGACTGGTGAGCATCTCTGCGGCTGAGCCAGGTCACTCTGGTGGCACCTGGTCCAACGGCGATCCTTCCAGGTGGGCCCTGCTCGTTGGAAAAGTGCCACAAGCACTAGTGATTTTCTTTATCGTGCCCCAGGGAGTTTCCTAACAGGAGCCCCAGTTTCTCTTAGGTACCCAGTTTTGCAGAGCTCAGAACAGTTGCCAAGTAGATCAAGGTAGAGGTCGGTCTGAGTCAGAAAGGATCCAGTTATCACTTGGTCTCCCTCTTAAACTGTCTCCCACTGCCACTCTGGCCACGCCGCTGCCTCTCACCTCTCAAAGTCTCCTCACTGACTGTCTCTGGGCGTCTCCTCACTGCCACTGAATCTACCCAGCCCACTGACATCATAAACCCATGCAAATCCAGAGACACCCCTTCCCTTGCCCCAACCCCACAGCAAGTGCTTCCAAGATTCAAATGGCTTCAATTGGAAGCATGATTTGTTCCTCATTAGAGTTGGGCTCTGTGGTGGTGGCAAAACAGTGACAGTTTCTTGCAAGCTCCAGGAATGCAGTGTCTCTCATTTGCCAGGAAAATGGGTTCCCATGTAGCAAATCCTATGTTGTGCCCTGTAGCTCCTTAGCTAGTTAGCTCACAAACTGTGTTTTACAACTAATCCTGAATAACTATGGTAAATAACTGTGACTGTGGGTTTTTTAAATCTCTCGTCATTCTCATGAAAGTGACCAGCATACCAGTTCTTGCAATAAAGTTTTACCCTCAGAATATTAAGCACATTATTGTAGAGGAAAAAAAAGCAAAAAAAAAAAACAAAAACAAAGTTCGTGTACATGTAGAAATGCACACACATTCATTCTCACGCGTGGTATATGGGGTCTCATTTGATATGGTGTAGGAAATCTAAAAACCTTTTCCTGAGGTCATCTGTAAAATAGTCTCATTGCAAAGGCATCTCAGATGCCAACTGGTGAATCCGTGATCAAAATGCATTTGTTTTGTTAAATTTTAGAGTTTAGAATGAAAGGAACCCTTCATTGTCTCGTGGTTCCACCCCCATCCTGTGTGAATTCCTTTAGAATAAGGGCAGGAGAAAACTTCTAACTTTCTCTTCGTTCTTCAATGTGAAACTAAGACCTACTCTTTCTAAGACAATTGCAGTGTATTTCATGTTTGTAAGCAAATAAATCTAAGTGAGATGTTTGGCAAGAAATCCCTTAACTGATTTCCATCCAAACCTACTTATATAGCACAATATTACATGTTGTACAATTACTGTGAGAACTGTGAATATGTGTAACTTTTTTTAGCATTTACCCTGGGGGTGGGGAGATATTGTATTATCATATATGCTTTTTTTTGCAATAAGGATCTATTCTCAGAACATCAAGTAAATCTATCTCTATATTAAAAAATATATATGTAATATATACATATTCAAACTATATACAGAGCCTGTTTTAAAAAAAATTACAGTATTATTTAGTAAAATTACCTGTTCTATGGACCAAATGTAAAATATTTATAAATGAAGATGCATTTTAAATGTCTATAAATGATGTCATAACTAGAGCACGCGCGTTATGTAAGTTTCTAAGAATCTAGAGAAAAAATAATAAAGGTTCTATGATAATCAATGTCAGACCTTCCATTCTTTGGGGTGGGGGTACAATAGCCTCTTTCATCTGAACAAGACATACAATTATTTTTTCCCAAAGAGAAATTTTTTTCTTGACAGAGAGAGAGAGAGAGAGACACGTGGGCTCAAAAATCCAATAAAATGGAACTGGACTTGCCACATGTCTGAAAGAGTGGATAGAAAATGACTGAGCTGCACAGTGAGGAGCCTTCTCTGAGCTCAGAAAATTTAATGCAATTAAGCGAAGGTCTAAAACTAGGAGAAGAGGAGCACATCTCTGTAACAATATGCTGCTGCGCTCATTGATGCACTCCTCAAAGTATTTTTTGAAATTTTATTTAAAAAAATTGGGTTCTCTACAGAAGCTGCCAGAGCGATTTAAGGGACCCCGGATTCACCAGACTCACCAGTGGCTGCATGTTGTCACTCTGACTCAGTCAGGGTTCAGTCTGGGAAGACAGTGCTATGGAAGAAAGGTTTCATGCAGGGACAGGAGCTTTTACAATGATGGCAGATGTTAGGAAGGAAGCGTCTGAAAGACTGAGGAAAGCAGAGGCCCTCATTGTGTAGGCAAAAGCATGCGACTCGCCACCCTGTGTGCCGAGCATTTGTGATGCCCCATGAGCACAGAATTCCAGGTTACCTTTAGGGTTCAACCCCTTCATCCCTGACGCCGGCTGCTTTTCCAGACCCCTTCCCAGCTTTTCTCCTCGGCTGAGCAGAGGAAAGATGGAAAGATGTCAGAGGGCTTGGGATTGAGAAGAAGCTTGGAAGTCATCTGGTTCCATTTGAGGTTGGAGCTGTTTGCAGGGACTTGCTTCTGCAACCGCAGCATGCATATGCATCACCTGAGGGCCTTGTCAAAATGCAGTCTGATTCAACAGGTCTGGAGTTAAGATGAGGTTCTGCAATTTCTCAGAAGCTCAGGCATTGCTGATGGGCCTTTACCCATTGTTCTGTATAGCAAGGATGCAAAGAAAAGTCACCTAGCTGCTTCTTCCAGACTGTCTCCTCGCCTCCCCAGAAACTGACAGAAACTCTTACTCCAACGGTCTTAAGCATAAATGGATTTATTGCCTCATAAAAATTTCTAGGCACAGCTGGATTCAGGTGTTCAATGGATGGGAAAAGAATCAGTTTCTCTAATCTCAACTCTGCTTTTCTCTGCCCTGGATTCACTCTCAGACTGTCTCTACTTTTAATAGGAGCCAGTAGGGGCCGTGACTTTCAGAATCTTTGGACTTGTATCCCACCAGATTGACAACAACTTTATAAAAGGAGTTTCTTTCCCAGAAGTTCTGTCACAGTCTTGGGGCTGGATCTCACTGGGCCAGCTTACATCACATGACTAGCTCCTAACTAATCGGTGTGGCTGAGAGGATGGAATGTGCTGACTGGCCAGGCCTGGGTCACCTGGCTGCTTCTGGGGGCCTGGATGACATGAACACATGAATTGAGAGATCGGGAAAAGTGGGTCACCAACGGAAAAAGGTAGAGGGGTAAATGCTGGCCAGGCAAGCACAACAGCCCACCAGGGAAGGTCCCTATCTCTCACATTACCCTTTGACAGGCCCTCCTGTCATATGTTCCAGTTTCTAGTTCCAGGCCTTTGTGCTGTGGACCAATCGGGAAGGCAGAGAGGAACTGGGCATGCCTGAGATGGCTGGAGACAGCCGAGGATGGCCCAGTGTCAAGCAGACCCAGAGGTGGAAGTGGGGAATGCTAGCTCCACCCAGTCCAGACCGCTATTATCTAGGTACAACAGTAACCAGAGTGAAAATAGAAATCAGATTATGTCATTTCCCTGCTTAAAATTCTCCCAGTATCTTCTCACTTAGAAAAATGTCCTGTCTCCCTCCTCTGATGTGTGATGCTCTCTGTAATCTGACTGCTGTCTGCCTTTCTTAATTCAATGCACACCATCTGCTGAGCGCTCTAATCTGCTTCCTGCCACAGGACCTTTGCATTTACTCTTCCCTATAGCTGGAATATTGCCAGGGAGCTGCAAGGTCACCCACGAGGTACCTAATTCAGTCTGCTGGGTTAGGATAACGACTAGGGACAGAGCCACCTCAACCGGAACCAAAGGATGAACTTCAGTCAAACAATGGCTCCAAGCCTGCCCAAAGATGAAGAGAAGGAAGACTTGGTAAGTGGGACAGGAGCAGAGTGTGCCAATGCCCCGGGGCTTGAAACACAAGAGGCAGAAAAGCGCTTGCTGTTCTGTTTAGAACAGGGATGCCAGCAGTCTGCTTTTCCTTTACCTCTACATATCCTCAAGGCTAGATCTCCCTTGGTTCGGGACTCTGCTCAGGTGTCACCTCCTCACAGAGGCCCTCCCTGACCAGCCTAGCTAAATTGATACCGTATCCCTCCTCCCATCCCCTCCATCCCCTAATCTGATTTAATTTTCTTCTTTGTAGTACTTGAATGCTTATTCATTTGTCTGTCTCTGTCCACTGTAAAGGAATCTCTAGGGGGATAGGGACTTTGTCCAGTTTCCTGCTGTGTCCTAAATGCCCCGAACAGCTTGACACTCAGTAGGATTTCCATAAATACATGAATGGATGGAGGGGTGGATGAATGGGTATGAATGGACAGAGAATGACAGTGTAACTAACATCCAACACTGGCTCTTAACACCTTACTCAAATCTTGTGCCTCAGTTTCCTTGCAATTGCTATTTAAGTTTAATGAGTTTAAACAAGGAAAGCACACAGCGTGAAGCCTGGCTGAAAATGAGCTCTTGAAAAATGCCAGATGTCCTTAGAGCACAGTTCCCAAGATGTCCTCAGAAAGACTCCGTAACCAGGGTCCATCCCCTACCCAGAGCCCCATGTTTTGGAGGATTTTGTCTACCAAGCTGTCACTTAATAATTAGCCCCCCTTTTATTAATCAGATGTGTCTGATAATTAGAACTCCTGATTAGCATGAGGTAACCATGGTGACAGCACTGAGCTGGTGACATTCCAGACAAAAACAAAGCAATGTGGCATTTGGGGTAACAGCTTCCCCTGGCAGTGGGTAATGATTTCCTCTGGCCTCTTTGTCATTTGGAAAAAGCAGTTTCCTATTGGTCTCTCCAGGGACCTCTAGGTGGAGTTCTCAGGTGGGGTCTGTGTCTCAGTTGGCTCCTAAAATGTTCTGCTTCAGGCTTGGGCCGTCTCCTTTAAAATCAACACCATGCAGGTTGCTTTGAGGAGCAAATGTCCCGGCAGGGTGACCGCAGCCCTTGATGAAGTTACTAGAAAAGATCATGGCATTGGCTGATGGTCTCAACGTGCCCATGTGTGCCTGCCTCCGTCTCTTCAGATGAACTAGTGGGGGGCGCTGCCCAAGCAACTTTTGAGGCCTGTGAGTGTCAGGCGGCTTATACTTAGTGCTGAATTGTCTTCCAAGGAAACTGTGTCTGCCTTCCTCCCTGTTAGGTGTACAAAGCGGTCACCATCCCCCAGCCCTTTCGAAACCAGGTCTTGATATTTTTTTTTAATTCCTTTTTGATTTCACAGCTAAAGACATCTTAATATTTGAGCTTCTATCTCTTTGAATTTACTGATCCTGCTGTTTCTTGTATCTGTTGACCTCTTGCATTTTTTTGTGAATGTATAGTTCTTAGCCATGTTGGTTTTATATCTCTCTTACTTGGGGGGAGATTTTTTAAATTTACTCTGTTGAGGTCGTAACACTTTACCTGCTGTGGGTTGAAAAGACACAGTGCGGCTCCAGCAGCAAAGTCCTGAGATGGCAGAGCCAAAGCTGCTGGTCCCTCCCCCACGGGTCTGCGTGGTATGTGTTCCTGCTGCTGGCGCCTCCGGCCATAGCCCTTTTACATTTGTGGTGGCGTTCCGCTAAGCATCCAGATCCCATTTCTGCCCTCTTCCTGTAGGCCTGTGGCCCTCACCGGGTGGAGTGTGGGAGCGTTGCCTCCTCCCTGGGCCTTGCTGGCTGAGTCTCAGTGACATGGAGAATGTGGTGCTCAGAGCAGGGCCAGGCTGGCCACTGGCTTTGGTGACCCCACAAGTGCCTGCCTATGACTCCCCTCCCTGTCCTCACAAACCATTCACCTCAGGATCCTCTGAGATCCTTCTCCAGGACAGCCTCAGGTGTGCTCAGGTGTCCTGCTGCTTCCAGAAGCTTCCATGGAAAATTACAGTCACACTGACAGGGGCCTACTGGGCAAGAGGTCCCATGCCTGCCACCCTCACTCCCAAGCATTTCCTCACTTGCCCTTGACACACACCCATGAGGGTTGGGGTACGTGAGCCTGGCCCTGGCAGGCCCCCTTCCCATGTTCACTTTTGTACTCCCAGGCTCCCCATGTTGCAGCACCCCCAGATTTAGCACCTCCTGTCTGTGCCGCAGATGTGGGCATGGCTGTTCCCATGGAAAATACATAATGAACTATTTAAACAATCAACAACAGCATACACAACCGCCAGGGCTCTTCAGCCTAGAGGGCCTGCGCAATCAGCTACGGCCTGTGCTTGCTTTAAAGGAAAACTTTCTTGCGCTGGCGGGTGTCATGGGGACTGGGTGGGGAGTGCACCTGTGAGGGAGGCGTTGACAGCCTCCTAGTGGTCTCTGAGAGAAAGCGAGGCTCCAGCCTCTGCAGGCTTCCTGGGTGGTTTTCAAGAGAATTTGTTGGTGTTTTCCTTGAGTTTTGGGTCAGTAGGTTCTAAAGAGAAGCAGATGTCTAGACAGAGGCAGAAGCACAGAGATTTGTGGGGACAGATGCCTTCAGATGGCACGGGGAGGAGACAGGGCAGGAGGAGACTGTGAGATAGGCCACTGTGCTGCCGCCAGGCACCTGTGCAAAGCGGGGATGGCTTGGCGGGGGGCTAAGCTTTGGGGTACAGCAGGGACATCCAGGTGCCACGATGTCAGTAAAGGAGTCACACACTGGGGAAACATCCAGGCCCCAGTGCCCCTGACTTGCTCAGCCCCTGACTGAGAAAGAGAATGTGTGTGTGCACACGTGTGTGATGTGTATGATGTGTGTGACATGCATGATGTGTGTAAGTATGTGCATGTGTGATGGATGTGATGTGATGGGTGTGAAGTGTGCATGTGTATGGTGGGGGCGGGTACAGAGAAAGGACATCACATTTTCGGAACACCCTCTACCTGCCCAGGGCTTTCTATTTCTATTTATAGATGAGCATCCTGAGGCCCAGAGAGGAAAGTAGCTCCCTCAAGATCACACAGCACTAAGTCATGGGATGGGACACCTGGTCGCCTCTGTGGGCAGAGACACACAGGGAAAGGTCTAAGGGTGCCATAGGGTGACAGGAAAGTGGCATGGCCTGGACAGTGAGGGGCTCCTTCCTCTTTTCTGTGGAGCCTCAGGGGTGGACCCACCTCCTCCGCCGGCCCCTGTGAAGTTGGGACTCACACTGACCCAGGAGCTTGCAGCAACTCCCAAGTTTAATATGACCATCTGGGAAGCACCCACCCAGAGGCCAGAGCACAGAAGGACTGCCATGCACCTTCAGAAGAAGAAAGCTTTAAATTGGCAGTGCTCGGGAGAGCCCCAGAGGGTGCCAGATAAAAGGGGGTCCTAGCCCCCTGCAAACATTCCAGGCTGGCATCTGAGCCAGCGCCCAGGAATCACTAACTAAAAAGCACCCCTCTCCTTTCTCATGAAGAAAGTCAGCTGCCAGGAACATCAAGAAACACTGTTTAAAGCAACCCAGGCGCCTTCATGGAGGGACAAAGAAGTCATAGAAAGCAAAGAGTGAAGAATCTTCCTGATGAGGAAGAGAGGACAACCTAAATGCAACGTGTGATCCTGAGTTAGATTCTGGGTCCAGAAAAAAATTATTATTATTTTTGCTGTAAAGGACAAGAGTGGGACAATAGGTGAAATTTGAATAAGATATGTAGATTGCATAATAATACTGTTATCTGTGTAAATGTCCTGATTTTTATCAATGCACCGTGGTTATGTAAAAGAGTGCCCTTGCTTTTAGGAAATGCATGCTGAAGTATTCAGGGGGTGAAGGGAGAGCAAGTTTACAATTTATTCTCAAATAATTGAGCAGAGGGGGGTGTATGTGCGCATGCGTGCGTGTGTGTGTGCGTGTGTGCGTGTGTGCGTGTGTGAGTGTGTTTAAAGAAAGTGAAAGATGAAGCCGGAAAATACGGAGGAGTAACACTTAAGGAATCTGGGCGAAGGGTAAATAGAAACTCTTTATACTAGTTTTGCAACTTGTTAGCCTGAAATCATTTCAGCTAACACAGTCTAGGAACTGGGTGCCACCTTCATTTGATGAGAGCTGTCCGGGGTGTGGGGAAGAGGGTCCCCACAGGGTGAAGGGGGCAGGAGATGGGCCAGGACAGCGCCTCACATTAGTGACACACGGACTGCAGCTCTTCGGAAAATTTCAGGTCTCAGCTGAAGGCACCTGGGGTCTTTCAGAACCACCGCTGCCAAGCTGTGTGGGCCCCAGGCTCACAGGGCTGCTGCCCAGCCTCCTCTCCCTCATCACTGCCTTCTCTGTGCCCCCCACAGTCGGTGAGGCTCCCGGGACTGGGCAGAGGGACTGTGCCTCATCTGTCCCTGTGCCCCAGACTTGATGCACGTTCGCCACCAGGCAATGCTCAAGAGAGAGGTTTGCTTTTCTATTCCTGAGACCCGACATATTACCAAACACACTAAGCTCTGTCTGACCTTCGTCTCATTTGACCCTCCACAGGTTCCCTGCTGTTCAGAAACAGAATGATTGCTAGGTTATTTGATGTAATTTGGTAGGTTATTTTTTGAATCTGGGAAGGCTATTACCATTAATTTACATGGAAATATATTTCAGCATTCCCAGGTGCCCCAAATTACTTACCAAGTTAGATACGTACATTTTATACTCAGGTAGTGGGAAAACCTGTAATATACATCTTATTACTCCCATTTTATGGATGAAAAAATAATGCGAGAGAAATGAAATTAGTGACTGGTTTTGAAAAACATGTATTGAATGAATGAGTGAATGACAAAGGCAGAAGGTACAGAATGTTTTATGATCCCAGAAGAGCTATAAGTGTATGTATTATGAATGTGGAGGGGACCCCAGGAGACAGACTCCAATGGAAGGAAGCTTGTTCTCAGGGTCAGGATTGTCATCAGCAGAACAAGCCGCCTGGAGAGGGAATGAGCTCCCCATCCCTGGAGGTGAGCAAGCAGAGGGCCCTCACCCTTTGACACAGAGGAAAAGAAAATGAGAAATGCCTACAGACTCGGGAGAGGCCAACTCAGTGCTTCTCCTGGCAGGAGAAGTTTCTGAGCTTGTCCAGTGCGGGGAAGGCCCTTGGGATACTGGATGCCTGAAGACAAGCACCTGCCCAACCCATGCCCCTGTCCTGCCCTCACCCGAGAATAACCTTACCCCAAGGGACGTTACTGAGTCTTGGCCCATGAAAACATTGTAGGGTAGGCCCAGTTCCTCTGCCCAGCGGACTGCCCTGGGCCCAGAAGGACGGGCATCCAACCAATGCCACCAGGACACGAATACATTGCCAGGGTCAGGGTCTTCCGGCACGTATGCATGCAGAGCCAGATGTCTTTCCTTGCGGTAGTGCTGTCTGGACCTTACAGCACCTGCCCTGTGGTTCCCTTGTACTCAGGCTGTTCCCTTATGCGTGGCTGCCCCTTTATTTGCTTGTCCTTAAAACTTCATCCTGAATTGATGGCAGCAGGGAAACGTTGTCTGACCTGCCATCAACTCCCCTGTCAGTAATAATGGCATGTCCTCTCCAGCCCCCGAGTCGTTTCCTTGGACTGTCATAGAACTGGGTGAAAGTTCCTGGTGTGGATCTTTTACATTACAACATCAATTTAAAAAATGCACCCTGTGTCAGAGCATTCTTACGCTGAAGCAAAGGCGTTGATGCCCAGGCACACTCAGAGGTCACAGGACCTGCAGAACCAGTTGGGACGGGACATGGAAACCCCACTGGCTGGGTTCCAAGACGGTTGGGCTGACACCACCAAACTGCGTTCGCTCACGAACTCTGGCCTTTGGAGAAGCACAGAGGATGCAGGAGCAGTGGCTCCACTGGCAAAGGGAATAGAAGTCATCAGAAAGGGTAGGGTAGGAAAAGACAGGCCTCAGCACGAATACCATTGGTCCGGACTCTGTGGTTGGAGCGATAGGAAGCCTCTTCCCAAGCCAGGGTTTACCCCACATGGGGTCCCTGCACCTCAGAACTGGACCCTTGAGGGGAGCATGTCATGCATCCTGGTATGGACACCAGAGGGTTTTGTCTCTGTTTTAAGGGTTTGGGTTTTTTTTTTTTTAGAACAATGGGATTCTGGGAGTAGAGAGATGAATTGCTCAGAAACGTAACTGAAGGATTTTTATTTGTTGAACAAAAAAAATCAGCGCAAGGAACAAGAAGGGGGTCGCCTCCCCGTGAACAACGGCGCTGCTGGGTGTCGCAGGCTCTGGTGACCGTCATGCTGCTGCCAGGCATGTGAGGAGCCCGGCCCCGTCGCCTGCCTCTGCTGCTACTGCGGCCTCTCGGTCATGCTCTGTGGCTGCTGGGGCAGCTGGCCCGAGTGGTGCTCCTAGATGTTCCGATAAAAGCCAAACCACACTCTGGGGCTCTGTGTGGGAGTCAGTGAGCAGGTAGGGATGCAGGAAGCAAACAGGATGGGAAACCCACCTTACCCTTATGCCCAGCTGCCCACCCCATCGCTGCTTTTGATTAGTGTGATTTGTGTCTTTGCTTTGTTTTCAGGTTTTGTTTGTTTGTTTTGTTGTTGTGTTTTGTTTTGCTTATTCATCTGTGTTGCTGGAGGCTGGAAGGAACAAGTGACAGGACAGAAGGGAGACAGCACCCACACTCTTTCCCTCCCTCGGTCTGGTCCATGACATTGACCATCCGTGAAGCATTGATCCAGGGTTCCCTCTGCTTCTCACCAGCAGATGTGCTCGCTGGCTTCTCTGGGGGAAGAGGTGATACTAAAGGCTAACGACGCTTCTGCCCAGAGACGAGCCAGCGGCAACTCCTGTGACTGGCCATCAGCTCCCGAAAGAGGCAACAGAGAGAGAGGGTCTCGAGGCCATGCTCTAAGGGACTTGGCCCCTGCAGGAACCCTGCCCTGCCTCTCTGGAGTCACCGTGTGATAAATGTCAGGCCCCAGCAGCCACAGGGTCACAATGACCCAGCTAATTCCTGGGAAATCAAAGAAACAGCCTCAGTGATGCTGGCGGAAATCAGGAGAACAATGAATGAACAAAAAGAGAATGATAGTCAAGACGAAATGTGAGGTGGTTCGGAACAGAATTCATGGAGCTAAAGCACACAGCAGCAGAACTCAAAAGCACAACAGGGGGGCTCAACAGGAGACTGGAAGAAGCTTCTGAAAGAATCAGTGAGCTAGAAGAGAGGGCAGTGAGGGTACCCAACAGATGAAGGAAGAGAAGCAAGCGTGAGAAGGGATGAAGACAGCCTAAGGGACACCTGGGGTAGCTTCAGGAGCAATAACATTTGCTTCCTAGGGTTTCCAGAAGGAGAAGGGAGAGGACAAAGGGGCAGAAGAAACCTTATCTGAAGAAATAATGGCTGAGCATGTTCCTCATCTAGAGAAGGAAACAGACCTCCAGCTGAAGGAAGTTCAGAGTTCCCAGCAAAGTGAACCCAAACAGATGCACACCAAGACGCATGGTAATTAAAATGACAAAAAGCAAATATAAAGAGAGAACCTTAAAATCAGCCAGAGAAAAAATGAGTCACATACAAGGGAGACCCCATAAGACTGTCTGGAGACTTCTCAGCAGAGATTTTACAGGCTAGAAGAGAATGACATGATATATTCAAAGTGCTGAAAGGAAAACACTTCCAAACAAAAATACTCTCCTACTAGGTTATCACTTAGAATTGAAGGAGGGATGACTAACAAAAGTTAAAGGACTCTGGCGCGCCCTGGTGGAGCAGTGGTTAGGTCTATCGCCTCTGAAAGAGCAAGCTACTTACCCCTGGTCCCAGTGAGGGCTGGGGTGGGGGCGTGGGGTGATGGGAAGCAGCCAGTGTGAACAGCTAAATAAAGATAAAATAAAGATGTGTCTTCCTCTTCTTCTCTCGTCCTGCCTGCCTTCATTCCTGCCTGCACCTTTCCTTTAAAAAAAAAAAGTGCTACTTTAAAAAGAAAAAAGATCTGTGAACCCTAACAGAAATTATATATATAAAAAAAAAAGCTAAAGGAAACTATCACAAATAAACCAGTCTCACAAAAAATACTAAAGGTCTTTTTATAAAATAGAAAGAACCCTACTTAGAAGCAGCAAGACTCTAAAATTATAAAATGTAGGAAAGAGGATAACAAAAATGTGGACCATTGGAGTGAGCTCATGATTAACTTGCTTTCAAGTTAAAAAAGGTTATAAACAAAGAAACTTGTATGCAAACCCCAAAGTAACCTCAAAACAATCCATAGGAAAAAAAAGAAGAAAATGAAAAAGGAAACCAAGCAAGACATAGAAGAAAGCTTTCAAAGCACAAGAGGAGAACAAATGTGCAACCAGTACGCAAAACACCCAGAAAACAGTTTGGCAACAAATTCACACATCAATAATTAGATTAAGTGTCAGTGAATTGAGCTCACCAACAAAAGGCAGAGAGTGTCGGGAAGGATTAAACTACAAAACCTAGTAGCGGTAGTGAGGCTTCCATGGACAGTGATGGAGAAATGCTAGAAATGTGGTGGTGGACGTGATATGTTTTCATATGTTTAATGAAGAGTGAACCCACACCATCTAAAACCTGTATGTATTGTAAAGCAAAATTACATACAACGGTAAATTAAACAAAAAAATAAAAATAAAAGCATATTTTCACTGGAACCTGACTCCAGCCTCCACCCCACCCTACTCTCCTGCCCTGAACCTCACAATACTTTCTTATGAGACCCTCACTTCTAAAGATATCCCATTAACATTTTACTCTACTTTTTTTTTTTTTTATCATATCTGTGACCACCATCTACCCACCTACTTCTATACACCCATCTATACACCCATCCTCCCATCCACCCATCCCTCCATCCATTCCTCCCTCCATCCCACCAGCCAGTTCCTCACACCTCAGTGCCTATATTGGCTCCCATTCCCATGATGCCACCAATCCCTGTCCAGAATAGAATCACGTGATTGACATAGACCAATCAAGATTTGCTCTCAGCCCAGCCTTCTCTATAGCCTAATGCCTGAACCCCATCAGGTTTGGTTCTAAGAAGGGAGAGAAATAGCTGTAGGCTCACCAGCCAACTGTGTCTTTCCTGCCAACTCCAGAGACCACTTTGGCAGGTAGAAAAGGGGCTTATGTGGAATCTGCGTGTCCCCCAAGGAAAGGAGCATTTTCATGTGGCTGCTACCCATCCAAGTTGTCTGCTTTGCCTCATTTTTCTCCCATTATGTTCCCCTTGGGTCTTGGCAGGTGCTGGGGACTCGGAAAGCAGAGGACAAATCTACTTCTTCCGTCAAGGTGCGGGGACTTGGGGAGAATTTATCATCAGGACTCGGTAGGGTAGCAATGCTCTCTTTCCTCCTCACATCACCTCTGAGTACTAGTGCATGCTTCCCATTCCACAGATGGAACCACTGAGGCACAGGAAATTAAGTTCCTCACCACAGCAAGGACAGTCCAATTCTGGAGCCCACACCGGACCCACACCTCCTACACTCTACTTCTTGGTACATTCTGGGTAAGTGGTTAAAAATGTTTACATGTCTTTAAAATCTACCAAGCTATTTACAATGAGCATCTATCACTTATATAATCAAGGAGGAAAGGCAATGAAATCTTTTGGCAATGCAAAGTGTCCAGAAAGTTCTGGAAGGCCGCACACACCCAGGTCTTCACCACCGTTATCGCCAGCTGATGGGAGAACTAGGGCACTCTGTGTCCTTTGCTTTGCTCTGTGTTGCCACTTTTCTCTAAAAAGAAAACACATACATTACTTAGAATTCGGATATGTTTGACATTGGAGGGCGTCTTGCAGCTGGTGGGGGCCTGCTCTCATGGTCGGGGGTGAATGGCACCTCCGGACCCCTGTCCGGCTTTCTGCCCACCAGCCTCCCCACAGAAGTGCGGAGACAGCACCAGCTTATGTCTCTCTTCCTTCTCTCCCAGGGGGGCTGTGTCCTTGCTCATCTGTAACTTTCAATTAACCAAGCTCCGGGCTCGACTCGGAGGCTGAGCAAATGTTCCGAGGAGGAAAGAAACACCAGTGCGATAACTCCGGGAAGACATTTCTTTTTAATTAAAGTGTGAGGATCAGGGCAGTTCTCAAATCCTTTCCTGATGAAATCTGAAGTTGGGTGCAGTGGGTAGGGTGGCTGCCCAAAGGAGCAGGGGTGGACGGAGGGACCTAGCCTGCTCCTTGCCCTGGGGAATGGTACTGGTCTCAGAGGGCCATGGGAGCCCAGGACCATGCAGAAGGCCCATCCCCAGAGCCAGGAGCTTGACTAAGACTCACTGTCAGGAGTGTGAGTGAGAGAACCGAGAGGGCCAGGGGCTCGGGGCCCAGCAGAGCTCTGGATCTCCTGGCTTCTCCTGCTCCTCTGGCCCCCACCCCCGGCCTAGGTTCTCCAGTTTTCTGTTAAGACAGGATGAAAGAGATGAAGGACTTGCTCACGATTCTCTTCTCTGAGTCAGCTCCCCAAAGCCTTTGGAGGTGTCTCAGGGCCAGCTCAGAGCAAAGATGGCTTTGCCTTTGCTCCAAATCCCGGACGGCAGAGCTGGGGGCTCAGTGACATGAATGGTGGTGGTGGTGATGGCTGAAATCATGTTATCAACGTTTCTGAACAGAACTACTCCCCTGGGCAGGCATCACTAACAGCCTGGACTTTGCAGCTCGGCCTATGAGAGTCTGACCCTGCCTCTGCTGTTCTCCAGCTGTGTGACTGAGAATGACTTAATCCACGTCTCTGGGCCTCAGTTTCCTCATCTTTAAAAGCGGGATAATGGTGAGGCCTTTCATGAGAACGAAATTAGTAAATATCTATTAAGTGTAAGAATAGGGTCTGGCCTATGGCGCTGTTAGCTGTTATGAAAACGCTTTACGTTTATGCAGATTCTCAATTCACAGTTTTAGAAGATAGCAGTCATTTTCATATTCTTTTTTGGCAGATGCAGGCACAGAGGAAGAGAGGTTAAGTATCACACTTGAGGGCTCACAGTTCTCCTAGCGAGGAGAGCTTCTTAGCTAAGTTATCTGCCCCTTCTAAGTGTTTCCACCATCACTAAGCTCCCCTTATTGAGCCTTTATTATACTTCGTAGCAATTACCTAAATGTATGTCTCTTCTGTTGCACTTAGGAACTCCTTGAAGCTAGGGATCAAGTTAGAGTTGCTTACTATTAGAATTATGGTGCCTTGGGACAGAGAAGGTGCCAAATGAGTTTGTGGCCGGCTGGCTGGGTGAGTGGGTGGATGGGTAGATGGATGAATGGATTGATGAACAATAGGAGGATAGATAGATTAATAAATAATTGGTAAGTAAATGAATGGGCAGATGAATGAGTGGACACATAGATAAATGTGGCTTCTTCCTCCATCCCTTGAGGGAACGGGCCCCAGTTTTGCATTTCAAGCTTTGGAGGACCACTGCGCCAGCCCCAGTCCTTGTCTTTGATGGTCATGACAACAGAAACCTACTCGAAATCAGACTTCTTCTTTTAATGCAGGTGAAATTCACGTAACATAAAATTAACTTTTAAAGCAGCAATTTGGTGGGCGTTCAGTACAGTCACAATGTTGCATGACCACTACCTTTATCTGGTTCCAAAACGTTTTGTCATTCCAAAATAAAGCCCATTAAGCATTTTCTCCCACCCTCCCCAGCCTCCCCCTGGCAGCCACTAATTACTCTCTGTCTGTGGGGGTACCTGTTCTGCATATCTTGTGTAAATGGAGCCATCCATTATGTGGCCTTTGTTTCTGAACCAGATTTCTTGTGGGCAACAAAACTGCTTCCTGACGTTGGGGAGGAAGCTGTCCAGTGGGGACTATGACAGCCCCTGAGTGACTCCTCCCAATGGGAAGACAAGAGCTGGTGGAGACAACTGGGGGACTCCAGATGGAGACCCCCAGGCTGTACAGTGAGCTTGTGCCCACACTGAGTTGGTCAGGCAGTGAGGAACTGAGTAGGAACTGGAGTGACCGGAGTGACCAGCAGGCAGAGGTACCACTCCTTCCCCTCCCGGCTCTGTAATTGTCACAGAAGGGAACTCTGGCTCCTCCATGTCAATACACACCAGTCAAAATGGAACACCTACAGTGTGCCAGTGCAGTGTCCCACTTTCCCCAGCAGCTCTGCCACGGGTCTATCAGAACACCCTCATGATGGATGCTGAAGTAAGGGCACAGAGAGGTGGAGAGACTCACCCAGTGCCACACAGCAGAGACAATGGGTTCAGTGCCAACCTTGCAACAGGCTGCCTCTTGCTCTCCTCTTCTCTTCTTTGTTGATCCTTGATGTCTGCATGAGATTCAGACCCCAAGGGAACCTTCTTTTTAAGCCACTTTCAGGGACCCCCAAACAGGCCTCTTCATCCCCACAGCTCTCTTTGCTCCCCTTTGCAGCCGCCAAAGCATGCTCTGTGGCATGAGGCTGCCACCTGGTGTCTGCGGGGAGTATAGCAGCTGCAGCGGGAAAAAAACGGACTGGAGCCAGAATTCCCTGCCAGAGGGGGAACCCAGTGAGGACCATGCAGGAGACCCCCGTCATTCCGTGGGGGCTCTTCCTCTGTGACTAGTCCTGGGGTAGGTGCTTTATCTGTGTTGATGTCATTCAGTCGCGAGGCCCCGCAGCGCAGACGAGTGGAGCGTCCGCGGGGGTGGGGGTGGGGGGCAGGACTGCGGGAGGGAGGATAGGGAGTTGGTATCCTCGGGCACAGAGTTTCCTCGGGAAAGATGAAGAATTTTGGAAATGGCTGATGGTGATAAGTATAAACAGTGTGACTGTTCTTATAACCACTAAGCTATACACTTGAAATGGTTGAAATGTTGTGTATATTTTACCACAACTTAAAAAGAGAAAGAAACGTGAGTGAACCACTAAGAAATGAGCAGATGAACACGTGCATAATCATAATTCCGTTAGCTGAATACTTAGTATGTGTCTGTCATTGTGCAAAATGTGTTTCCACTAGTGAGTATCTCTAGCAAGCCCCTGAGTGTACCCCACACGAGCAGAGGTTTGGGCGTATGACTGTGAGCTGTGTGCTGACCATGAGGGAACTAACATTTTGCAGGAAAGATCATAAACAAAGGATATTAAAATGTCAGATGGTACTGTGTGCTGCAAAGAAAAAAAATAGCGCAAAGTAAAGGAGGAAGACTGGCTGGGGGAAGATGGCGGGGCGCTTTCAGAAGCTTTTAACCTGAGGAGGCCTCTCTGAGGAAGTGGGGCTTAGATGTTCTTGATTTTACCCACCACACACCCTGTGAGGGAGGCGCTGTGATTTACCCACGTTCGCGGTGAGGCATCTGAGGCTGCTCAGGTTGCACAGTTGGGCAGTGGTCCAGCTAGGATTGACCCCGGGTCTGTCCAAGCTCAGCCCTGGAGCTCTTCACCACGTGGAGACTAAGTGAAAGAACGCTGGCTCTCACGCCCTGTAGGTAACATTCTCCAGCTCTGGGGATTTCAGGCTGAGCCCCAGGGAGAGCCTGGCTCCTCTCGCTCTCAGCCAGCTCCAAACGAGGGGCTTGTGTGTCCAGAAGGTGGCGCTACTGTCCGCCCCGGCGCCGCCGGTGAGCAGGACCCGCAGCCCCACTTGAGTCTGTACCAGGCTGGGCAGGGGGCACCTGCGCAGGGACACGTGGGCAGTCAGCCCCTCCGCAAGTGACCCAGCCCACCCAACGCTTTAGATAAAGGTGACAGTCTTCCCACGGTATTGCTCAGGCCATGAGACAGGCCCACTTTAGAATGTCAGCGCTGTGGTCACTTACAGCTCTGATGGGGCACAGATGCTGAGCCGGTTCCTCTGAAGATGGGCCAGCAACCCCCTCCTCCAGGAGCGCGTGTCTTCATTGTTCCAACGAATTTCTATGCAGGCCCTGGGGGTCAGCAAGCAACAAAGCTAGCAAAAACTCTGCCCGTGGGAGACCCCATTCAGGGGGGAGACAGACAGAAAACAAGGGAAAGAAGGCGTGTGCTGTATGTACCCTGGAAAGGTGGTGGGGAGTGGTAAAGCAGAGAAGGCAGTTGGAGAGTATGTGTCAGGGGCTGCAGCCTGTGGGTGTGGTTAGGTGCTGAAGAAGGCCTCACTGAAAAAGTGACTGAAAAGTGAGCTAAGGGGCCGAGGTGACAAGCTGTAAAGGTTCCACGGGAAAAGGCGCTCCTGGCAGAGGGAAGAGCAAGTGAAAAGGCCCTGAGGTTGGCGTGTACGTCACATGCTGGAGAAATGCAAGGAGACCTGTGGGCCAGACTGGAGTGAGTTAGTAGGAGGGCAGAGAAGAGGGGCTCAGAAAAGGACTTTCCAGGACAGAGTGGAAGGAACAGGCTTTTACTCTGAGCGAAGAAAAGAAACTTTCCAACAGTGCAGTGTCATAGCTTGTACCTGGTATCAGATTCCTTTCTGTTGCCCAAGAATAACATTGGCCAGATAACTGGGCACCCCAGATGGACTGGCCATAAAAAAGTCATCACAGGGTGTGTGTTTGCAGGGGGTGAGTAATCCTATAGAATAATCAAGTCACATAAGCCCGTGGCTGCCTGGGGCCCTGAACACAGGGTGCAGTGTTTCCCCAGGTGTGGTTCGGTGGGGGGGGGGGGGCACAGATTAAAAATGCAGGTTCAGGATTCCCACCAAGACCTACTGGATGGGACTTTCTGGGGCGAGGCAAGGGAGTCTGTGTGGTGAAAGGTCCCCAGGCGAGTCTGAGGCATGCTGAAGTTGGAAAATGCTCTCAGGCATCAAGCTGAGCTCCTGGGGGTAGGGACGTGGAGGAGTTGAACAACCTAGAAAGGTAGCGGCCTCCCTCATCCTTCCCTGACCTCGTGGGAAGGGAAGGGACTTCCGGAGCCTGCTGGCATGGTTGCCATGGCATCGCACTAGCGCTGCTGTCTCCAGTTTCAGCATCTGGAAAGGGTCCAGCCTTGGGACCTGGAGCGGGAAGGGAAATCACTCCCAGCATCTTCCTAATGAACCAGCCATGGCACATGCCAGTTTCAAAGCCTGTCATACCTGTTACCTGTGGGCATTCACAAGGACACGAGGAAGTAGTAATCCCAGTTTACTGATCATAAGTTTAGGTATGGAGTCACCTGCCAAGCCAGCTAGTGGCAGAGCTGGTGTTTGAATCCCACCTTCCTGATTTCACAGCTTCAGATGCACAGACGTCCACAAACACACAAGCAGGCAGACACCTGCGCAGACATAGAATTGATTGCCTGAGTGGTCCTGAGTCGCCAACCCTCCCTGCACCCACTCCGCAGCCCCTCTCCTCTAAGAGGGAGGTGTATTTCCCCACTCTCTGAGCTGGGGTTTGGCCGTGGGACTTGCTGTGGCCATTGAACATTAGCAGACAATGCGGGGCGCTGCTGTGTTTCTGTGTCGCTGTCTTGACCCGTGCCTCTCCATGAGAACATGCCTAGAATATCAGAAGATAGGCAGTGCAGACCAAGTCCCCCCATTTGTCCAAGCTGAAGCCGTCCTAGACCAGACACCCCAAGGCCAGCCCTCACAGAGCTGAATCTAGCTGAAACCAGAACTGCCCAGCAGAGCCCACCAGTCACCTCATGAGGAAGATAAATGTTGGTCATGTGTCAGAGGCTTTGAGGCTGCCCGTTACACAGCATTACTGTGCTGAGAGACACTGGGTACACATAGATCACAAAGGAATTTATCACGATGTGGATTGGCCTTTCAAAGGCTTTGGGAGGGGACCCTAGCAATGTGAAGACTTGGTCACAGGGGTTTTTTTGCTTTGATTTTTTTAGATGGCATTTTAAAATTTGCTTTATTCAGTTATTCATCTTGGTTGTTTCCTGGCCCTGGGATATGAACCTGGGTCCTTGGGATGCATGTGGACCATGCTCAGCAATAGGTCGTGGACCCAACCGCTACTCTACCAGGGCACACCAAGGTCATAGGGGTTTGTAAAATCTGGTGGTCCCCAACATTCTAAAACCCTTAGAATGTCTACAGGGTGAGAGTGTTAGGGCATCTTTCATTACATCAGTGAGGGGGATGTTCGGACTTTCGTGATGATGGGGCAGCTGACAATGAAGCTATGTAATTAGGTGGTTGGAACTTTCCGTCCCACCTCCGGCCTGCAGAGGGCAGAGAGACCGGAGGCTGACTCAATCACCAATGACCAGTGAGTTCAACAAATGTGCCTGTGTAATGAAGCCTCCAGAGATGCCCAGAAAGCCTGGACTCAGAGAGTTTCAGATTTGGGGGAGTGGGCATGGAAGCCCCAAACCTTTCCCAAAGCATCTCTTCCATCTAACTATTCCTGAGTTATGTCCTTTCTTAACAAACAAGTGATCTAGTAAGTAAAATTCTTCTGAGTTCTGTGAGCTGTGCTAGCGAGTCACTGAAAGTGCGGGGGTTCGGGGGTGTGGAACCCTCCAATGTACTAGCTAGTTGATCAGCAGCACTGGTGACATGTGGGCTTGTGACCTGCGTCTGAATTGCATGTGGGTGCACGTCCGTGGGGGGTCTTTTGGGACTGAACCCTTAACTTGTGGAATCTGACACTGTCTCTGGGCAGATAGTGTCAGAATCGAACTGAATTGTATTTTAGTCTCAGTTCGACCCTGTGGTGTCAGAGAACTGTTGGCTGTGTTCGGACCCCACCCCGCCCCCACGGACACATGCACACATGTTGGAAAATTAGTCTCAGAACACCCATTTCAAAAACAAATTTCAACCACAGAAGACAAAAGACTGGTTTATCTTTCTTTCCCCTGCATAGAAAATCTTAAAATCATGCACATGGGAAGAAGCTATCACAGTAGACAGAAAAAAAGGAGAAAATACATTTCAGAGGGAATCAGGGAATTAAAATAGGTGTAATTTTTCTTGATTTGCCGTGATTCTGGCATCTGTCTTTTTTTTTTTTTTAATTGTAACTTTGTGATTTCTTTTTCCAAGATAGGTATTCACACATGTCACTAAAGTTTTATGGATACTTTTGAAATCTTTTTAAAGAGTGTCTTGAGAATTGGATAAACTTTAGCCTCTCCCCACATGGATGCACTCTAGTTCACAGGACCACGTGCATACCTGCCTTTGGGTGCACACTTTCGTATCCACACACCTGTGTATCCACACACCCACACAGCCACGCACCTGTGTATTCACATGCCTGAGTACCCACACACCTGCATATGACATACCTTCATATCCACACACCTGCATATCCACACACCTATGTATCCACACACTCATGCATCCGCACACCTGCATATTCACACACTTGAGTATCCACACACCTATATATCTGCACATCTGCATATCCACACACCTGTATGTCCCCAAAGCTGGCCTCTCCAAGGTCAGGGAGAGAGGAGGAATCACAAATCTGCTCTTAGGATGTAAGTGATCCCATACAATACCATATGCCTTCAAAAAGCCCAGGATGGCTTGGAGACTCAGCATAGGCTCATCCTGCAAACAGCACCTGCTCTGCCCCGACCTCGACCCCAGACAGCTCCCACCCTTCCAGGCCCAGGCTTCTTCCAGGCTAGTGGAACTGTCTGACAACCTTGGATCCTCCTGCAAGATCGTAGCAGCTAACCCACACTCAGGGTGTGACATAAGATGAACAACCCTCCCCAAGGGAGTACTGGAATGTTTATCCCAAAGGATTAACCTACCGGTGGTAGGATTTTGTCATGGTGAAGGGTGACACATGGAATATTCATGCAAACTGCAGCCTTCCCACGTCACATAGGCATGGGTCTCCTCTCTCCCCATTTTCTCGCTGCATGTATTTTTACTTTCTTCACTCTTCTCCCTGATTCTCTCTCTGACTACATGTCTGCTTGGTTACAACACCAGGACCTAAGAAAACTTTCCCTATAAAGGGTCAGAGTGTTAATGTTTTAGGCTTTGTGAGCCGCCTACAGCCCCCTGGTTCAATGACTCAACTCTGCCATTGGGTGCAAGTAGCCAGAGAATGCACATGACTGTGTTCCAATAAAACTTTATTTGTCAGAATAAGCAGCAGGCCAGATTCTGCCCCTGGCTGGAGTTTACCAGCCCTGCTGCAGACTCCGAGTTCCACGAGGCTGGGGACTGGTTCTGTTGTTTTTTTCTCCTGAATCCCTAGGGCCTTCTAGCATGCCAGGCATATGAGTGAGTGCTCAGCATATGTTAGCTGGCTCTAAATCTCTGGTTTCTTTGTCTGGAGACCCTTCTGTCTCCCTCTCTCCATTAAAGTTCTCAGCCTCAGCTTCTCAGAAACCTAAGTGAGTCAGGTAGGGAAAAGTGCCTTCTGCTCTGGCAGTCAGCTAACAGGCACTGATCTATTGGGCACTCAGGGAAGGCACTTGGCACTTAATTCACCCTCTCTCTCTCCAGACTTAGCATCAGCCTCATTAAGATGAGGAACCAAGCAACCCTGAAGGAGGAGCGGGACCAGAAGCAGCCTGCAGCTCTGCTTCCCCAGCTTTGGCCTGGAGCTCTTGCTTCTGTGTCCATTCATGCACCCATTTGGAATTTCCTGAGTGCCGGCACTGTGCCAGGTGCAGGGGGCGCAGCTTAAGAGGAGAGACAGAAAAGAAACCTGTTATTGGCACACAACAAAAATACCTCCAAGTTGTTAATGAAAAAATGAATCGTCTGTTAAACAAAGCATGCATGGGGATAAGGATGCCGGCTCTGCCAGCAGCAAGGGCGTTTTTTCCCGTGGACACTTAGGGCCTCTCAGCAGAGGAAGGCCTAACTGGCAGCGCAGCTGCCTGGCTGGAAGCATGGCCTTCACAAGCCATCTGCTTAAATGATGGGCAGAGGATCTGATTAGACAGTTTTCCTTGGTGCCGCCGCGGTGGAAAGAGTATGGAGGTTCCTCAAAAAACTAAAAAGAGACCTAACTCCCTTATGATCCAGCCATTCCGCTTCTGGGTATTTCTCCCAAAAAAAAGAAAACAGTAGCTCCTAAAGATAACTGCAGCCCCAAGTTCATGGCAGCACTATTTATAGTAACCCAAACATGGAAGAGCCCGAGTGTCCTTCAGGCGATGAATGGGGTGAGGGAAACGTGATGTGTACACACCGTGGAATGTCACTCGGCCATTGAAAAAGAAGGAACTCGTGCCATTGTGCCGGCATGGATGGAACTTGAGGGTGTGATGATAAGTGACAAAAGTCATAGAGAGGACGGGAAATGCCGTGGTATTTACTTTTCATGCGTGTCTGTACATGCTGTGTGTCTCATTTACATGCAGAGTCTAAGAGGAAAAAGAACAAGTCCACTGAGCTCACAGACACAACAGGTGGTGGTCGCGGGGGGTTGGGGGGCAAAATGGGTGAAGGGGATTAAAAGGTGCACCTCCCAGCTCTTGAGCACATGCGTCACGAGATCCGTGTAGCAGGGCGATTCTCGTCAGTTGGACTGTGCTGCATATTTGAAAGTTGCTCGCAGAGTGGATCTTGAAAGTTTTCATGATAAGGAAAAAATGCTGCAACTTCGTGGTGACGGCTGTTGACAGGACATTTGGAACAGCCTCACCCAAGACTCTGTTCCCAGAATAGGAGTCTATTCCAGACCCGAGATGGGGACAATGAGGCCTGGTAGGAGAGGTGAGTGTCAGAAAGTTGCCACCACAGTGTCTGAAGTCAGCGCTCATCCACTTCAGAGACATGATGACATGAACATGCGCTCTTGGTATAAGTCCAGTGGGGCTGTCAGTTCGGCCATGTAATCCGGGAATCACAGTCCAGCGGTGGCCGGCTGGCACGCTCGCCGGGAAGGCTTCAGAGGCTCCAGAAGCCACTGGGGCAGGAGGTTCATTTATCCTTAATGTTCATCAGCACTAGAGGCTTTGCTGATTAGAATAATGATGGTTAAATATAAATGGATTTTCAGAGGTGAATTCAGTGGCTCATTGACCCACTTGATGGGTGCTGGAAACAGGCCCTTGAGGATGAAATCGATGGGATTCGGAATAGATGCCGGGCTAAATTATTTAGAGATGCTCCCTCCCTGGCATGAACAAGGTGTAGAAGTCAGCAAGCCCCGGGGATAGCACTTTAGGCTGGCTCCTAATGGACTCTGCATCCAGCCACTGTAGTGTGGACTCTGTCGTAGAATGTGCCTTTGGAATAATCTTATGTGTGCCTGGGATTTACTGAACTTACTAGCAGGTTGCATTCACTGGGGTCTCCTTGCTTGTAAGAGTTGCTTCATGAATGGCATTGTGGGGGCAGGATTCTGTCTGTGACTTGCTTTTTTTTTTGCTAGATCCTGATAGCACATCTACAGGGGAGCAGGCAATCCTCACCCAACCCTAATTGTTGGCTACTGCGGCCATCAGAGAGAACTTAGGTTGTATGTATCCAACTGGCACAGTTTATTTTGCAACAGTGGCCCAAGATGTTGGTGAGCCTGGAACCTCCTCTCTGGCCCCAGCCACAGGCCGTTGCTCTGCCCCATCCAGTGGGACAGGCTGCTGCTCCTTGAAGGTGTCTTCCTCCACCCGACCCTGAGCCCTGGGCCAGAAGCCATTCACCTAGAAAGGGATGCTGGGAGGAGGCCAAGGATGGGAATGTCTCTTGTTTCTTGAATTCCATGAGAAACAGCTGTGCTTGAGATCTGTCGTCTTGGGTTTCTGCAGTTGCTGATGAGCTTTGAAGAACTTTCCGGAACTGCCCTTCCTCCATGACTCCAGCCCCAGGCGCACCAGCCCTCTCTCCTCCCTTGCTTGTCTGGGAATCTGAATTTCCAACACCTTTGAGAGTTGGTGAGACAGGAATCCCAGAGCAGAGAGAGAAAGACATCTGCTCCGCCCCACCCCAGCCTACCTGCCCCCGTAGTGGAGGTACCGTGAGAGACGCCTCTGCTGGGCACTCTGCCAAGTGTAGCAACGGGGACATACGAAGGGACCCAAGACTTTGGGAAGATGAGTTCTCCCAGGAAATGGTTCCACTCCAAGACTCAGAGGGGCCAGGCTGTGGCAGAGGGGTCACGTCTCTGGCGGCTGTATTAGGAGCTGCCCCTCAGACTGCCGCCCCCCACCCCGGCCGCGCGGATTATCCCTCATCTAGCTCCAAACTCTAATCCAGCTGGGGCTGGCTGGAAAGCTGCCAGGGCTCCTTCCACAGATTGGACACCCACGAGGCTGACTGGGCTTCCCACAGGGACAATGCTCCCTCCTCCTTGGGGGACAGCCGGGATGCCGTCTGCCCTCTCCTCAGGTGGTCTCAGGCAGCCAGCCCAGTTGTCAGCAGCGATGACCTGATGAGACACTTTTATGTTGACTTTCCCCCAGCCCAGCTCACCTCCCTTCTCCCTCCTTAATACTTCCTGGGGTCCCCTCCAAAATAAACCCTTTGAAGTCAAGTCCCTGCCTCAGGCTCTGCTCTCGGGGGGATTCAGGCGAGACCCTCCTCACGTAGGCCTTCCCTGACCCTGCAGAGGAAGCTGGGTATCCCTGCGTAGCCATTGCTCCCCAGACTTCTCATGCATAGATAGTAGCCATCACCCTTGTGAGCAGAAACTCCCAGTGACTTATTCACAGCTCTCCAGCTAGACTGTCAGCCCCACAGGCCCACATGATTGAGTCCTGTCAACACTTTATGCCCAGAGCACACAGCAGGTGCTCAACAAATCCTTGCTGCACGAATGAATGATGGACAGTTGTCACATACTCTCTCTTCTGCATTGGCTAAGTGCCAAGCGCCTCCCTGCTGAGTGTCCTCCCTGCATGGGAACAAGGCTCCACAGGTCTTTTGATGGTGATGGTTAAGGGGAAGGAGATGATCACTGTGGTGCACAGAGGAATTCCCGGACCTTCTCCCACCTGCCTGGGGAAGCTGGCTGGGAATTAGCCAGTATTGCGCATCTACTATGTGCCACATGCTGGTGAACCCTGGCAGACGCACATGTGTTAGCCGGTGCCTTACACACTGCCCAGAGCCTGCGAGAGCCGTGTTGGGGCAGGCCTGGCTCTGCTCACATGGGGGGATTCACACTTGGGTCAATTAACCACAAGCCAGGCTCATCTTTACCTTTAACGAAGACAACGCTAGAAGATCCACTAGCTCTGTCGCACTAGGCTCCCTGGCTGGTGAGGTGACCCATTGTGTCCCCATTTCACAGGTGGGAAAATCTAGGCTCTCAGGAGGAAGTCCCACACCCGAGGGCATGCAGTTGAAAAGGAGCAAGACAGATTCAAGCCCAGGTCCTGTGTGGCCTCCAACCCAGAAGCCCCGCCTTCCCGGGAGCAGGCTCCTTCCCCACGTTCTGGACTCAGCGGAAGGCAGAGGAGCCAGGACTCCTGATGGTTTCCTGGAACACCCTCCCTTTGCTTCCCTGTGCTGCAGAGGCTGCGGAGGATGCAGACCAAGAGGCCCAGGAATAATAAACAAACGCCTTTAAAGTGTTCCTTTAATGGCAGGGAGGCTTCTCAACGCCCTTGAGCCAAACTTTGGCTCCCATGGCAACCGCACAACACAAAGACCAGCCAGGAAACTGTGGGAGGCTGAGCCAGGCCAGAGGGGCTCTAGGATAGGCCACCCCCACTTTGTCGTCTTACTCCCAGGGGAACCAGCCAGGCTGGCTTCATTACCCCCACTTTCCAGAAGGAAAGTGAGATCCCAAGAGGGGAGGTGACATGCCCCATGTCACACAGCTGGTCTGCAGCTGTGTCAGGAGACCACACTCAGTCTGTAGTACAGTCCACATTCGTTCCATGACTGTGGCGCCCACTTCGAGAAAGAGAATAGTTTTAAAAAGATTATAGACTGTTCTAGTATTCTAGAATGCAATTCTGTGGCTCTAATGGATGATCACTCAATTATATTGCTGATGGAGAGCAGGGAGATTAAGGATAGTGATCCTTAACCTTTGTCAATCCTCCCAGAGGACATCTGTGTCCTGGCATTCAAGAGCTCTGGTCAGCTTCAGATCTTTCTGTTTTTCACAGCTGTTACTTTGTCGGTGCTACTCCCCACCTCTGGGCATGGGGTTCCAGTCATATTCCCATTTGCCAGATAAGACAACGAGGGTCCAAAGATCTAAAGCCATTTTCCCAAGCTGGCATGATGAGGAAGTGATGGAGATAGGATTCCAACCCAGTCTGACTCCCTGGCACTGTGGGAATCACTATGTCACTTAGTCCTCGTGATAATCTTGCAGTGTCCAGGGAATTATTTACCTATTTTGCAGTTAGGGCAAAAAAATTTGGAGAAAGGAGGACGCTTGCTCAAGTCACACAGGAAGGAGTGTCTGTCCACCAGGAACATTTGTGAGACACACTTCCCATTCCCCATGGGTGCTGGGCTTCTCTCTGGTCCTGGAGCTGGGCAGATGTGAGTGAGAGAGATGCACATTGACACCTCCTATCTGTCCCTGGCTCTGGATGGGGGCTGAGTAACTTGGCTGGTTAAGTAATTGGTGTGGACTGGAGACCTCTCAGCCATCAGTTAGAGAAATGGCGAAGGCCTCAACTTGCCTCTTTTCCACTGTTGTCTTGTGGGACCCTGGAGCGCTTCCCAACAGGAATCATGCTCTGCAGATGACGAAACTGAGACTCAACCAAGGAAGATGACTCACCCCAGGCCACACAGCTAGTCAAGCAGAGATGCCAACTCAGGGATGCCCGTCTCTCCTGCAGACACCATGCATCTTGAAGCTTCATTCATGAAGACCTCCTGAAGCCTCGAAGAGTTGAAGAAAACATCAGACACGCCTACTTGGGGTCTTCCTCTTCTTTCTAGGTTCCACACTGGGCCCCACACCAGGGCTGTCTTTCCCTAGCCTTGTGCCCTCCAGGCCACACATCCTTTTCCTGGCTTCCCTTTCCAAGATGAGACCCTAAGGAAAGAGAAGCAGACGGATGACATTGAGCGGCAGAGATTCTAAAGCTCTTACCAAGGAAAATGGCAAATTGTATAGGAAAAAATGGTCTGCCAGACTTCAGACCAAATTCCTTCTTTCCTATTATGTACATGTCTAAAAGGATGTGTCCTTTTAGGAAGTAAAGAGTGCCTTTTTCCACATTTGCCTAAGAGATACAGTGAGTTATGGAGATGAAGGGGGCCCTACTGAGCAAAGAAGACTTGGTTTGGGTCTTAGTTCTGCCCCAAAAAAGCTGTGTGAACTGATTGGGCACATTCCTCTTTGGGACTCATGTACAAAATAGGAAGTCAAGGCATAAGATTACTAAAGCCCCTCCATTCGGCCCCGGCCTTCTGTTCATAGAAACGCAACATGACCTCTGTCTGTTTTGCTTGAAGTAAGCAGACCCTTGTGCATGAACTGGAGACCAGGCAGGTAAATTCTGGTATAGTCATAAAACCGAATACTCTTTGGTAATAATAATAACAAAGCTGCACATAAATGCACCGACATGGGTGACTCGTAAAAACAGGATTTCAAGTGAAAAAACCTCAGCAAGAAACTACGGATAGTGTGAGTGTGTTACACACAGTTCACAACAGACCGAACAGCTCTGGTGATTAAAAATCAAACCGTGGTTGCTCTCAGAGGCATCAAGGTGGTTATTAAGGACAAAGGAACAAAGGGAATTTGTGGGGAGATGGAAGGGTCTGTACCTGGATCAGGGTGAGGTCACAGGGTATAAAAGAGGGAAGATTCATCAGGCTGAACATGACGGTTTATGAACTTACTGCACTTTCATTATAGCTCAGTCAAAACCTGTCAAGATATAATAGCATAAACCCTGTTGCTCTGCATGAAATTGTAGCTTTGTGCATTGCTTCTAGAATCACACACAATGAAAACCATTAGAAGTATCCCAATGCCAAGTTCTCCCAAAACAACTGACAAAGCATCCCCCTGGGCATCATCAGGCTGCAAAAGGAAGAAAGATGATTTGACCCTTCTCAATAAAAGCCATTCTTGGTGTGACCAAGTTTTGGAAAATGTCATTTAGTTCAACAGACAGAAGAAAAGAAAGCTGCCATTTCGAGGAAGTCTATTTAGGGCTCAGGTGTGGAAACATGCAGGAATGTGGCTTGAGCTGTTTTCCAGATGAGGCAGAATCATCTAGAAGCCCTGCCCTTCTCGGCCTGGCCAAAAGCCATTAAGGAAGGTAAAGGGTCTGTTTTCAGTCTTCATCAGCTTCATTTTCTGAGCCCTGGGAAGGCGGGGGGCATGGGTGGGCATCTGCTCATCACCCCCAGGCCGACCTCTGCCCTGGCCCACCCTCAGTTCTTACCTGATAAACCTATGTCCTGGGGCCCCTCTGCCCTGTCTCAGCTGTCAGGACAGTGCAGCACAGCGTGCCATGTTAACAGCAGAAATGTGCTTTCTCACACAGCTCTGGAAGCTGGGCTCAGAGACCAAGGTGTTAGGGCAGGGCTGACTTTTTTTTTTTTTTTCTTAAGAAATTTCCCCTTTTTGTAAGAACACCAGACATCTTGGATCAGGACCCACTCTGTGACATTATTTTAACTCAAAATCCCTTCAAAGGCCCCATTTCCACCTGTACTCATTCTGAAGTACTGAGGTTAGGACTTCAGCATATGAATTGGGGATCGGGGCAGGGTGGGGTACTGGATGGACATGATTCAACCCATAATACTCACCGAGGACACTCTGTCTAGTCACCAGAGTTTTCTGAAACACAGATGTGGTTGTGTTGCTCCCTCCTCAAAAGTATTCCTTGTTTCCCCACCATCCTCAGGATCCAGGATCTATTTCAAATCTCTGGTCTTGCCTCAAGACCCCAACCTCTCCTCTCACGGCTCTCCCCTCACTCTTTCTGCCCACTGCTGTCTCCTTGTTGCTCCCTTCCTGCTCCAAGACCTTTGCACAAAGTTTCCTCTGTCCAGCAGACCTGTGACAAAGTCACCTATCGAGGAATTCATTTCCCACTGATCCTTACTCCTGCAGATGATCAAGAAAAATGATGTCTTTATCAAGTCCTCCTCTCTCCCCCAAATTCCAAGTCCATTCTGTTACCTCCAGGAACTTCTGTGTTTCAGAGCCTCAAACAGAACTAGTCGGGTCCCTGGACGGCCCCTCACCTGCACCAGAATTCAGATCGGCAGGAGAGTTGTGGAGGGGGTTACGTGAAGGAAGGGGCTGGAAAGGAAGCAGAGGGGCTCTCAGCACTGTTGTCTTTGCAAGGAAGGGAGACCAGTGGTGGCCTGCAATTGACAATACCCACAAGGGCTGGAGAGACTTCCCTGTCCTTGGATGAAGCCATGAGAACTCCATGGCCAGGTTGGTGGCTCGTGATGAGGGGACATTTTGGGAGTCTACACGATGGAGCACAGACAAGTGAACAAACAGCCGTGCTGGGGAGCAGGAGACCTGGCCACAGTGCCTCTGTGTGGTTTGGGGAAGAGGCCCATTCCTGTTTCAGAGTCACCATCGTTCATTCTTGTTGGAGCATACAAAGGAGGGGCCCACCAAAACCCGCCTGAGATTGAAGGCGTGCTGGTCTGTGAGGGTAGATGGAGGGGCACCCTTCACCCAGTGAGACAAATGGCATGGTGTGGTCCCTACATGCAGGATGTTATGAATAAACCGGTGCTGGCTTGTGCTGGTCAATTTTGTGTCATCTTAGCAGGACCACAATAACCAGATATTTGATCAAACATTGTTCTGGATGTAAAGGTGCATTTTCATTTTTGTTTTATGAGATCAACATCTACATTGGTCATTGTGAGTACAGCAGATTGTTGTCAGTAATAAGGGTGGGCCTCATCCAATCAGTTGAGGACTTGACAGAAAAAAGCTGAAACTCCTCTGAGCAAGAAGAAATTCTAGCAGCAGATGGTTGTTGGACTGGAAACTGACTCTCCCCTGGATATCCAAGCTGCCAGCCTACCCTGCAGATCTCTGGATTTACCAAGCTTTCACAATCACATGAACCACTTAAGTAAAATAAATCTATCGATATAGACACGCTCTTTCGGCTGCATTTCTCTGGAGAACATGGACTAATATCCCGCCACTCTCTTTCACCTTGCTCTAGGCCAGATTGCTCATACGCTGCTGAACTCTGCTCATCCTTTTAGGCTTCAGCATAGATGGCAAGCCCTGCAGAAGTCTTCCCTGAGTATCCTCAGTCCCACCCTCACGCTGGTGCCTTCTCTGTGTCCCCACAGCAACCTCCCTGTTGTAACACATTACAGAGCTTTGCAACTGAGTATTAATTACCTTTCTTCCCAAGGATATTAGAAGCAGAGGCTAAGTACGTTCTGCTAACTGTGCCTAATACATAGTTGCTGAATAATGAATGAGTGAATGAATGAATGAATGGAGAGGTTAAGTAAATGTTCACACATGAGTTTCTGTTGATGCTATTATGCAAATATGGTAGCAAAAACAAAACAAAACAAAACCAAAAAAACCCAGCAACAAAAACACCACCAATGCAAATTGATTCCAAGTTCTGAAGGTTTGCTATCTGGGTCCAGAACCCTGGGGCTGAAATCAATGTGTTGCCAGAGCTGCATTCATTTCTGGAGGCTCTAGGGGAAAATCCGTTTCCTTACCTTTTTGGGCTCTAGAGGCATCTGCATTCCTTGGTTCAAGACCCCTTCTCCAGCTTCAAAGCCAGCTACGTTGCGGCTCTTATCTGATCCTGGTTCTCGTAAGAGCTCATATGATTATGTTGGACTCATGCAGATAATCTAGAATCTCTCATCTCAAAATCCTTCACTCACATCTGCCAAAAACCTTTCGCCATGTTCTAGGGACTCCGATGTGAACATCGGGGGCCGTAACTCTTCCTGCCACACTTGGTTGTTACTTTAACACAACCACCTGGATTTCCACTTCATGGTCTCTGCCTCAGTAGGAGGTGACAGGACACAGCTTTCTGCGCCCATCTGACAGATGGGAAAATTGAGGCCCTGGAAAGCGGGGCATTTGTTGAGTGCCTATTATGTGGCCTGAGCCTTTCTTGGCCTTAATTATCCATACTATTGTTGAACATAAATCCAACTAAAGAACTCTTCAGCTGCAAGGACCAGAGAACCTAATAAGCCAGCTTTAGCAAAAATCATCCTTAACATTCCTTAGGCTGGTCTTCCAGCCTGACTGAATCTAAGGGTTTCCAGGACATTATAGGAACCTTTCTTCTCCATCTTATGGTCTCGGTTAGCTTCGTTATCAATTTCTCCTTTCACGAAGGTAAATGGCCAGGAGTAGCTTTGAGCAGAAGCCCTAATCTCTTTGAGACTCCCGTGCAAAGAGAGATTCTGTTTCTTAACACTTTCAACAGAATCCCTGGGGTTGAGTCTTCCTGAGCTGTTGGCATTCCAGAATCCTCTCTGGATAATCAAGGAGGATGGGATATGTGTATGGATCAGGACGGAAATACAGGCCCAAACTGGAGGCCAAGGCCAACCCTTTCAGGACTGTAACCCAGATCCCTTCCCTGCATGTGTCTGTTCCCAAGTCAGGGCAGGGTTTCCACATTTGTGTCTCTCACCCATTCTCTGTGAACCCCAAGACTCTATCGGGAGACACACTGCAGTTGTTAACTACCTCTCTGGACCTTGAGTCAGCTGGGATTGTGCTGTCTGTGCCTCAACAATGATGACCAAAAGTCCCCGTGTGCCTGCAGGAGCGTCTCTCAAAGAGGGAGGAAGTTTGCCTGTCAGGAACTGGCCTCCAGCCCCTTTGAAGTTTTTATTAGTCACAACAAGTTCCACGTAGGGCTCCTCATGAGCCTACCATTGTCAGGATTCCAGACAAAAGACAGTTTACCGGCAAAGACTCCATCTTGGCCAAATCATCTTTCCAAGGAAAGGGTGACCGGATGGCGGGGGACAAAGACGGTGCTCATAAAAGACGAGGCTTCTAGAAGGCAAAAGAACAGCTGAGGGGAAGACTTTTAGCCTGTGAGGGGCAGTTTCTGGAATTCAGGTCAGACTGACAGGATGAGGGTCCCTACCCAGAAGGCAGAAGACCGCTGGGAGAATGGAGCAGGGTGAGCCCAGCCCTCTGTGCAGGTGAACTGGGAAAGCTGCTCCCCCAGGATGAAAGGACTAAAAATGCAGCATCATTCCAGAAAAGGGCAAAGAGGGGACCGCTATCAAGGTCTGTGCTGTGGCTCTGAATCCTCCCCTCACCGTGCTGAGTAGGCACATTCATTTACCTATTTTTCTACAAACGGGGTCATTGAGGCTCAGAGAGATAAGCCAACTCTCACAGTCGCAGAGGTGGATTCAAATCTAGGTCTATGTGACACCAAAGTCAGTGTTCTTTCCACCTGGATGTATGGTGGGATATTAGAGGACATTTGGGTACATTTCTACTCACTGTTTCCGGAAAGCTCCTGTCAAAGGCACAGTCCTCGACTGATACCCAGTGTCAAGTCTGGAGTTCTTAAAAGCGTATAATAGAAAATGTCAGGGCGATGACTGGCAGGCTCACTGTGTCATGAGGTGTATGTGTGAACATCTTCCTAGGGTCATGGAAAACAGACAGTGATGTGACAAGCTGGCAAAACCAGGTGGTAGGTGGCCAATTAATTACATTCCTCCAAGAGCATCCTACAGCCCCTGCTGGCATGGGAGTGCAGAAGGCTGGCCTCATCTCGTCTGGGCTGCAGCCTCTTTCCCCAAGCCTCCTCCCTTTTCCCTATTTCCCTATCCAGCTTTCTTATCTCTTACCGATTTTTCCTAAGGACACCTAAAGCTTTTATACACCTCCCCCCACCCCATTTGACAGAGACAGAAGATTAAATAGGATGCCAACCCGTGTGATCTGTTCCCAAATTTCAAGCCCTTTCTGCTCCTTCATTCATTCTGGGCAGAATAGATAGTAGACAGGTCAGGAACAGAAAGCCCAAATCCTTGCAGGGATGGGCCGGCCTTTCTTCTTCTCTTCCCCTCTGAAGCCCTGGTTTCCTGGGGCAGAGCATTGTAGGCCTCCCTCTGGCGCTGAGTCATCACGTGCAGGCGTGAAAACCCAAGGAGTAGTGTGGGCTAGATGAGGTTTCTCAGAAACCTCAGTCCTCCTCTGATCAGGAAAGCGGGGGCTACAGGATCAGGGGCTCTTCCCCATTCCTGGTCCCCCCAGGGCTGGAGAGGGGAGATCCAGGGGCTACTCTGCCTTCAGTTGAGTCTCTCCTTATGACAAAGCCCAGAGACCAGGAGCTGATGTGATCCAGCCACCACAGTTACACAGCAAGGTGGCTGGACACAGGAAATTTCCCCAGGGTTGAAGCTAGACACCCTGCTTAAAGATCTCTGGTATCCCCAGGGCCCGAGGACTTCAGGAGTAAACTCTTTAGCTTGGAATTCCTGCCTCTTCCACTCTGGTTCCGGACCCCTTTGCTCCAGCCCCTGCTTCTGCCTCTCGCCCTTTTCATTTCTTTTAATTGAAGTGAAATTTACATACATTGAAATGCATAAGTCTTGGGTATACCAATAAATGGATGTTGATAAATGTATACACCTGGGTAATCATCACAGTTTTCAGCATATAGAACATTCACCTCACCCCAGAAGAGTTTCTCATGCTCTTTTCCAATTACCTCTGCAGGCAATCACTGTTCTGATTTCTTATCATCGTGAATTAGATGTTCTTGTTTTGGAATAGCATATAAATGGAATCACACTCTGTGTGCTTTTGGGGGTCTGGCTTGTTTTCCTCACCAGCATGTCTGTGAAGCTTGTCCATGTCGAGCAGGCTGTGGCAGTACTATGTTTTCTTTTCTTGAGACGTTTTGGATTCTTTCCACTTTGGAGCTATTATGAAGAGGCTGCAACAACCCTTAAATAAATCTGCGGGCACATGTTTGCATTTCTTGTAGATTAACACCTAGAGGAGGAATTGGTGGGTCATGGAGGTAAGTGTTGCTTAACTTTATAAAGAGCTAACAAAACTGCTCTCCAAAGTGAGTGTACCATTTTATACTCCCGCCAGCAGTGTTTGACCTTTCAGCTGCTTAGTAGCCTCACAAACTTTCAGATTTTCAGTGCTTTTAATTTAGAAATGACATGTCACTGAGGATTTATGGAGTCCAGCATTTTTTTTTAATGCACTCACTGGCTATTCGTATATATTTTCTATCGATGTGTCTGTTCAAATCTTGCTTATATGCTAGAAGGTTTTATTATTTATGCATATTATGTGAACTGTTTTTCCATTTTTAAGTAAGTGAGAAATAGTCTACAAATCATGCCGTCTTCAAGGGGTATAATTAGAAATTAACCGTGCTGCTGAGATCACAGTTCCAGGTTGGGTCTCTCCTTACTCTGTAAGTCAGGCCTGTTGTCAGAGGAGATCCCATTACTGGAAGATGGGCCCCTGGAGAATCTCTGCAGTGAGGATGGGGGTCAGAATGCACCCTGGCTGGCAGTGTCATATCTTAAATCTCTGTGGACTATATCGAATTGCATGCTGTTCATACACCTTGTTCATGGATTATGTATTCATATCAGGTAATCAAATACATAAAAATGGAATCAATCATATTCTAGTGAGATAAATTAATTAAGCTCTTGATTTTCTATCCAGTATCCATTTCCCTCTTTCTTTGTGACTCTTACATTGTTGAGTATCCATTTCTTCCCCACCCAGATAATTACTACAGGGAAAGTTGACAATTTCCCCAAGATTCAGACTGGACCTCCATGACCTGAAACTAATCCTATTCCTGGTCACAGTGACTGAGTTTGATGAGAATGTGAGCCAATTCTGGTCATGACATATGAGACTTCTTGCTGGGGGCTTCGGGGAAAGTTTCCTTTTCCTTAAGGGAAATCTATAGGAAGATGAGCTCTTTTTTTCTGCTCCAGGGCATTGTTTTGTCCACATGTGATACCCGGAGTCACTTGAGGTATCTTGCTACCAGCCTAAGAAAGCAGTGAGGACCACAGAGCAGAGGTGTTAAAAACCTGGATCACTGACACCGATATTCCACTACTGAATCAGTCAGTCCTGAAGGCTTCTTCTTCCTCTGGACTCCAGGCTTATGACCCAGTGAACTTTCTTACTGATTAAACTTGTGGAGGTTGTATTTTTTTTTTCTCTGCAGCTAAAAGCCTCCTAATACCAGTGCTGGGTGTGCATGGTATTCTTTTTATTATTTTTATTAAACTCTACAACAATTATAGTAGGTGCGCCCAGGCAGCCTAATGACTGGGTTTAGTCCACATACATCCCAGGGTCCCAGGTTTGGGTGATGGGGCCAGGGGAAAAGGCAAGATGAACAACAAAATGAAATAAATAAAAGTGTTTCATTTAGATGAAGTCAAACGTATTTTGCATGTGGAGACCCAGTTCTCCTGTTGCTTTGTCCACTGTTCTTTTCTTTTGAATTGTCTGGGCATCTAGTCAGAAATCAATTGTATAAATGCAAGGGTTTATGGCGGGGTCTCAATCCTATTCCAGATGCTTATATCTGTCTTTATGCCAGCATCACAGCCTGATGATGGTGGGCTTGAAGTGAGCTTTGAAATTGGGAAGTCTGTTTCCTCTGACTTTGTTGTCCTTCCTCAAAAACATTTTGGCTATTCAGCATTGCTCACATTTCCATATCAATTTTAGGATCAGCCTGTCAACTTCTGCAAAAAAGAAAAAGAGGCAACTATAATTTCGATAGAGACTGCATTGAATCTTAGATAAATTGGGGTAGTGTTGCCATCTTAAAAATATTAAGTCTTTGAATTTCCTGAACATAAATGTCTTTCCCTTTATTAAGGTCTTCTTTAGTTGCTTTCAGAGAAGCCTTGTAGTTTTCAATGTAAAAGTCTTGCACCTCTATTGTTGAATTCCTTCCTAAGTATTTTAATCTCCTGATAGCAACTGAAATTGTTTACCTGATTTCAATTTTGGATTGTCCATTGCCAATATGTAAAATGCGGCTGATTTTCATATAGCGACCTTGTGTCCTGTAACATTGCTGAATTCAATTATTAGCTCTGATTTACTCATTCTTCTCTCCTTTTTTCCTTCTTTCATATATTTTAGATGGTTGTACAATCTTATGAATATACTAAAAACATAGAATTAGACAGCTAAACTAAAACAAAACTGGAAGAAGAAAGCTTTCTTGGAGTGTCTAGGCTTGACATTGAGAGAGGAAGGTTCTGCTTGATTCCCCAGACCCACCTGGTAAAGTCCCTAGTACAATCCCACCTGTAAAATGAACACAGCGTACATCCGAGAGTGATCATGTGATCTTGTGCCTCGGGGTACCACTTGGCTCTTGAACAAAATAGATGCTGAATATGTGACTATAATAATGGCCAGTTTATGGATCACTTCCTGTCTGCCAGACATCATAAATAATCCCCCGTCAACACAATCTCACGTCACAATACACTCCATCAGGGAGATGTATTATTTTACAGAGGCGGGAACTAATGTTTAGAGAAGTAAGATGATATTGCTCAAAGTGACCCAGCTAATTCATTGTAGAACCACTTCTAACCCAACCCTGACAACTCAGAATCTGTCCTCTTAGTTATATGTCCACTGAGCGAGGTGCTCCTCACTGCTCTCCCTTTCCATAGCCATTCTCGGGTATCTCCTCTCCCCTCCTACCCTCTAAGCAGCAAGAGGCAGTGTTGCCTGGAGGTCAGAAACCTGGATATTGATCAGCACCCAAGTTCACCTCCCAGCTCTGTCACTATGTGGAGTTGAGCAAGTCACTTGTCCATTCTGAGCTTCCATTTCTGTTAGTTTCCTACGGCTGCTGTTATGAGTCACCATGATCTGTAGCTTAAAACAACACAAATTTATTATCTCATAATGTGAAGTCCAGGAGTCCAGCCAACTCAGCTGGGAACTCTGTGTAGAGTCTCCCAAGATTGAAATCACTTATGTGGAAGCTCTAGGGTTGGGGGTGGGGCACACCTGCTTCCGAGTGGAATCAGGTTGCAGGCAGAATGCAGATCCTGGGGTTATAGGAAGGAGGCCCCTGTTTCCCTGCTGGGAGTCAGCCTCTGCTCCTCGGGGCTGGGCTGCGTACTCCTGCCTGCCCTCCTCAGGCAGGTCAAGTCTCTCTCCCACTTTGACTCTCTCCAACTTCTTTCCCTTTCTTTCTGACTGCAGAGAAAATTCTCTGCCTTTAACAGGTCATACAAGAGAATAATTCAGAACAATCTTCCCCTTCCAGGACCTGTAAAGTTAAATATATCTGAAAGGTCTCTTTGCCTTGTATCATTAGATGTTCACAGGTCTTGAGATTAGGCAATTGACATCTCTGGAGGTCATTCTGTTGGCCACAGTTTCCGTCCCTTTGTTCATTCATCCAACCGGTATTTGTTAGTTTTGTAGCAGGCACTTTTGGTGTCCTGCCACCACCCCGTCTCCAGTCCAACTTCCCGCCACCAGCACCAGCATCACCTGGCCATGGGTTTTTTCACCTGCCCAAGCAACTTTGTAGACCCTCAGTGTAGGACAGGGTGCTGGGGATCACACCCGCCCAGGAACAGTGCCCAGCCTGTGACTGACGGGAGCCGATGGATAAATACCCCAACTCCACCACCACACTGCTATAACTCCAGTTGCCTACCTGTTCTGCCTCACTCCCGACTCCTTGTGTCAATCTCCTCAAACAAATCATTCAGGATGACAGAAGGTCTGCCCTTACTACCTGACAGACCCCCTTCTAGGCACTGTTATCTCTCCACTTTACAAACGAGGACACTGAGGCATGGAGAAAATAAGTAGTTTGAGAGCATGGCTAGCACCTGGCAGAGCTGAATTCAAACATAAGGAGTTGGGTTCCAGGGTCCCTGCTCTTAGTAGCTTCTTCCTTAGCCATGTGTTGGGAGCAGTATCTCCTATGTCATGGTGTCACTGTGAGCAGTAAATGAGTGGAGCTTGGAAAGGCTTAAGCATGAAAGGCACGTGGTAAGCATCAATGAAAGGCAGCTTAAAACAATACCATTGCTTATGATAATAATCATAATTGCTCAAACCCAATTCTAAGGCCAAAGCTTGGTCTAGTGGCCTGCCTGTTCAAGGGGACCCGTCAATCTGCAGGCAGATCCACTATCTGAGAGGGAACAAACTGGTGACTAAGTGCAGAGGAAGATAGTGGGTGTTGTTATAGCAACTGATGAGCCTTTCTGTGTCCTCAGAGCCAAGCAGACGGTGAATCAGGGGATAAAGGAGCTCCTTGAAGGAAGTCAGCAGGAAGCAAAGGAGGGCAGATCAAGAAAAGCCCCGTTGCTATGCCCCATCCTGATCGGGCAGCAGAGACTTCAGTGCCATGGGCTGAGACAGTGGGGTTTGGGGGCAGGTAAACTACTTCTCTGCTGGGGCTGGGGCACAGAAGCGCTCAGGGGTCCGAGGGAGGGGAAAGGGTGGAAAGTAAGCTGTGTGAACCAATGGCTATAGGTCCCTCATGCTGGTGCAGTAAGCGCTCCAGGAGCTTTAATCCAAGCACAGGATCTGGAAGCTCCACAGAGGGACTGGTCTGACCCCTATGAACAGAGAGCCTGCTAATGGCTAATGGCATAACCACCCAAATAAAGGAACCAAGTCACCTCCTCTCTCCTCTACCTGCTATGGTACCAATTCATGTCTCTGCATTGACTTCCCCCATGAATGCTGTGATCTCCCCTTATATGCATGCATACAGACATAAAATCATCTTTTCATACAATCATCCATTGCTCCATCCATAATCCATCTTGACATACATAAATCATCCATGTCTGTCCACCTCTACATATATACACATATATCTATATAGATACACCTTTATAGACAAGTATATAATATATATGTATATATATATATATGTATATACACATCTGCATGCTCTATCTATAGTAGGGACTGAGCTAGCATGTGTGATTTAGCTGTAAACAAGAGAATCCTGATTCTGGTCCTCTAAAAGCAAATGGTCTTATGGGATAGACAGCCAGCCACCCAGGCAGTGACCAAGAGGGAAGCATATGATATAGGTGGATTTCAAAATGATGGCTACAGAACAAACTCATCGCCCAAATACATTATGCTTGGCCTTCAGAGAATTTAAAATATAAGAAAATTTTATATAAAATTCTAATTTTCAGGTTCTATTGAAAAATCAGGACATCTAGTGACCCTGAGATTCCATTTTCACAGAGACAATCATTAGAACCTAAGGCAGAACCCTTCAAGTTTTCCCTAGTCTCTACTGTTCTCCGTCCTGGCCTGGTCTCAGCAGACATTTCAGTCAGCCTGCCCTGGAGTGGGGTCAGGAGGATAGAATACAGCAATGAATAAAATCAATCAGTCAGTCAATCAATCAAGTTCTGAACCCAAAGGTCTAGCCTCAGAATGACAAGTCTGAGCTAGAAAGCATAAGCTCTCACTCTGGTGATGTCACAGACAGGGACAGGTAAGTCAGGGAGCACTGGCCAAGGCAGAGTTTCTGGGGATCCCCAGGCTGAAACAGCCAGGTATAGGGCCCTCAGAACATAAACAGCCCGCCAAGCCTTCAAAACAGGTGTCCCAGCTGCCTCTCTGAGGCCACACCCACATTCCAGGGTTGCCTGATTCAGGGCATTCTTCCAGCTCACTTTGCCTCCAAGGTGGCTCTAGGCTGTCATAGCACTTTGGGCTTGTCGTATCAGAATGTGGATCAAGTAATTAATGTGCAATTTGTTGCTGGAGGTCTGTGCTTCTCTTAGGGTTCTTGGTATGCAAGCAACAGAAACAGACTCAGGTTAGCTAACATAAGCCATAGGGAACGGAGTAGGCTCGTACCAGGGGCTCAGGACTAAGTGAAGGCTAGAGACACCATCTGGGACTAAGACAAGATCAGGGGAGATGCCTGGACCTCAGGAGTGGCTCTGTAGCAAGGACAGCCTGGTCAGTGCCACCAGCTGATGAATAAAATCCAACCAACCACAGTCATCTATGTCCCTCTTTGGAATCTGAAATTCCAAAGAGGTACGACCACGGGGCTAGTTGGTGCATCATGCATCCACCCCTCAGGTGGAGGAAGGAGGATCCCTGACTGCCTGAAACAATTTCCTTGAACATTTTTTAATAGGAATTTTCAAACATACAGAAGTGGACAGGATAGTGAAGGAAATACACGTATATATCACCCAGTATCATCCATTATCAATCCCGTTTCCTCTTCTACTCTCAACCTATCATTCTCCCCCTTCTCATGTTATCCTGCAGCAAATTCACCAGGCTTCATGTTATCTCAGTATGCCTTCATAAATATTGCATATAGTTCTCTAAAAGATAATGACTTAAAAAACAACCACAACACCATTATTATACCTAGAACAAATCACAGCTCTTTAATACCATCAAATATTCAGTGTTCAGGTTTCCAATTTGTTCTATAAACACTTTAAAATGTTTTTCAGATTGAATGTATCAACCAGGACCAAAAAGGTTCACATGTTGTGATTAGTTGGTATTTTTTCTCTAAAGACTCTAAATTGATGGGTCCCCTCTCCATTCAAATCTGCCTTTATAATGTATTTTTAAAGTGAGAGGGGAGAGGAGAGAGAGAGAGAGAGAGAGAGAGAGAGAGAGAGAGAGAGAGAGAGAGAGAGACGGTTTTACTATTCTTGCAAAGTTTTCCACAATATCAGAGTTTCCAAATTTCTCTGATTGCATCAGTCTGGTGTTTTAAACCCTCTTCCATTTCCCAGAAAGTGGTAGCTGACCTAGAATTATGCTGCCCAAGACAGGCGCCATCAGCCATGTGTAGCCACTGAAGACTGGACATGTGGCTTCCCCAACTCTAGACTTCAAAGACTGAAAAAAGAAGGGGCAGTAGTTCACTGATCCTTATTTATAGTGATTATATCTTGAAGTGGTCATATCTTGGATAGATGGGGCTAAACAAGATATTTTATCTTAGAATTAATCTTACATATTTCTTCTTACTTCCTTTCAATATGCTTTCTGAGAAATTTACAATGATATCTGTGACATGTGTGGCTGGTGTTTGTGTATATCTCATTGGCAAGTGCCGGGCTAAGGGCTGGATCAGATCTAGGTTCAATTTTCTGGCAGTTTGGGGATAACATTGTGTTCTTCCATCAGGGGGCTCTGAGTGTCTGCTGGTCTCCCTCTCTGTGATGTTTGCACCCATTGATGAACTAGGGACTGCAGAAGTATGATGCTCTCATTCTAGAGTTCATCTTTGTTTATCAACTGCCATTCTCGAAAGGAATACTTCTTGTCATCTTAGAGAAATTAAGTGAGTTCTTCAGAGTGGTCTTCCCTGACATCCCTATAGAAAGTGATCCAGTCCCTTTCATGGCGCTTTCTCTCTCTCGTACCCCTGTCACCAATGTATTGATGTATTGTGTACTTGCCTGTTGACTGGTGGTGGCCTCTACTGCCGTGGAGGCCCAAGCAGGGGGCTGAGCTCTGGGTTAAGTCATCCACAAAGTCCCAGCATCCCAACCTGAGCAGGTGCTGGGGAAGCTTTTGTTGAATGGAGAGAGTCTGAAATGGACACACCCCAAACCTTAACACAGGACCTGCACTCCAGTGTGGCTCTGTGGCCTGCTGAGGGTCTGTCCCAGCCTCAGTTTCCTCCAGTGGGGTGAGCAGACGGGCAGGCTGAGCATGGTTTCGAGGAGTCAGAGCCTGGTTTCAGCTCCGCAGGGCTCTCCCTCTGCAAGACTGGCTTCCCATCAACTCTTGCTTCAAGAGGCCTCTCTCTCCACCCGGCTGGGCTGGGGCCAGGTGGCAGATGATTAAAGAGACACCCCACAGCTAAGAAATCTGAAAGCTAATTAACCCCAGCCCGGCAGGATCAAGGGAATCTGGTCTGGCCACCACTCTGATGGCAGGTGGCACTAATACCTAATGGTTCATTCGAATCGCCATCTTTCCCCAAGTTCCTCCTGTTTCCCAAAGCACTTTCAATCAAGCCAAGCGCATTCACAGAGGCCTCTGAGCCCTGTCCCCTGGGGAACCAGGCCATGAAACAGAAATCCACCCTACCAGGAGCTAACAAGTGAGCTGGCCAGATGAGATTTACTATTCAGAAAGGAGCACAGGGGCGCTGGAGGAGGCTGGGGGAATTGGCTGCACCAGCCTCTCCAAGTTGTCTGGAAATTTCAGGGATGTGACAGGCAGTTCCTCGCACTCCACCTGGTACATTCTAACTAGCATTGGTTCTATAGGGTCATATTGGTGAACAGAATGATCCCCAACTGTCCTTTTGGGAAACTGAGTCTCAGGAGCTGGACTAGGGCTGACATGGTCAAGGCTGCAGAGCTAGTACAAAGCAGAGCTGGAAACCGCCCAATACTGCTTTATTCATTCACTCAAAAATGTTCACCAGGCATGCTGTGGGGTGGACAGTAAGCCAGGCAGGTATGGAGGGGACACAGAGGCCTTAGGGGAGGTTCCTGGGAAGAGGAACTCAATGTGGGATGCTCATCAGTGGGGGAGGCTGGGGGCCTCAGAGAGCTCAGGAATTTGTTACTCTTATCTGTTATCCTTTGGTGATTTCTTTATGACTTATGTGCCCCGTCACAGACAGAGCTTGCTTGGCACTGGTAGGGAAGGAGAACCTAGTAATGCCTGTGAAGCCCCGGTGAAGCCCCCTGGGGGGTTACTCTGGGCTGGGGGTTGCGGGAAGAGTGTCATGGTGCTGCCTAAACGTGATCTCTCTGTCTTCTCTTAGTGCTACATTCAGAAATTCTTGCAGATGAGATCATAACAAAGCCAAGATTTCCTGTATTAGAATATGGGATTGGGCGAGGCTGTGGAGATAATGAAATCAGCCGTCAGTCAAGGTGTTAAAACGGGGAATTGTTCATGGTGCTTTATCAAACCACATGTCTGCTTTTGCATAGTTTCCATTTTTCTGAAATAGAAGGTATCCTGGAATCCTTTTGTGGATCCTCATGATGGAACTGTTCCGAACACAGAGCGCTGCAGCAGTTTGGAGTTGGGGTTGTGCTATTGTGCTCCCACCGGAGCGTGGAAGACTTCTCCAGAAGGTTACTTACTTGCCAGATGCACAGGAGTTCTGCCAGTTACATAAGCTAAATCACAGACAAGTCAGAGCAAGATGACAAGAAACATAACTTGCCAAGCCCTTGAAGGTGTCCAACATCATCATCAGCCTCTTCACAAATATCTCGCCTCCTCTAATTAAATCTGCTTTTCTCCAGCTGCAATATTCAAGATCAATTAAACAGATAAGGGGCATTGATTACATTGTTTAGCTGTAGGGGTACACAAGCTTGGCTGCACATTAGAATCCCCTGGAAACATTTCAAAAACGGCAACGCCCAGGGCCCACTGCTGAACAAGAAAAAGGCCGAAGCTCACGCAAGTGCAGCCAGGGTAGAGCCTCTGATTGCATGTGTTTCCCATTTGCTTCAGCTGATTATGTCAGGAGAGCATTAGTATCTCATTTTGCAAATGATAAACCAGGCTCAGCAACCTGGAAGGATGTAAAGTTCAGATGTCTCAGGACTGGGTCACTTCCCTCTCTGTCGACAGCCCAGTTCCATCCAACCAATCCACCTGCTGCCCTCACGGGACCACACTTCACCTTTAGACTTCTAGGCCTGTTTGGTTTTCTCTTTCCTCATGAAAGTATCTTGGAACAATGACTGATCCCATTAAAGCCACCTCAGCGACAAGGTCTTGCTGTCATGGCATTAACTCTAGAGCTGGGCTTGACCAAAAGTAGATGCTTCAAAAGTGGCTGTCGAAGGAGTATTTGGACTATGTTGGATGGGACAGATCCAGCTCCAAGAGAGTGAGGACTGATGGGGAAGGGTAGAGTGGTGAAGCCAAGGTCACCGACTGGAATGGGCTTTAAAAGGAGGGGAAGGAGGAACTGGAGAGATTGAAGATGGACAATTCTTCTGAAGAGTCTTGATGAAAAGGGAAGAGTGACCAGTGACCTCTGCCTCCCAAGAGTGAGGCTGTAGACATGACTCTCAGGTGACCACACACATCACCTTCCTCCTCCCTACAGACTTCCAGCTCCTGCCTGATGGTTGCCCCTCAACCTGTGCCCTGTTTTGGACATCGCTGCTATCTCTTCGCTGTCCTCTGTTTTGAAGGGAATACTTTCTGCATAGGCAAACTGGGAGAAGGTTCAGTCTGACTTTGTCCCTTCGAGCAGGGGGTGGAGAGAGCAGTCCCAGCCAAATACCGCTTCCATAAGGGTCTTTTCTCTGGACAAAAACCATGGAGAAGTGGCCAGCAAAGGGAGCCCCAGGATGGGATTATAATTTAAGAAAAGTCACTGTGCTCCTGAGGTGGTGGAGGGGAGAATGTACTGGGAGCAGCAAGCAGGAGTCTGAGGGCAATGAGGAAGCCACTGAAATCACTCTGGTAACCTTGACAAGGCTGGGGGTGCAGAAGAAGAGGCTGGTGAGGAGGGTGGGCTCTGCTGGCTGAGTGGGGAGGAATCACAGTGGGCCCCTCAATTTTGGACTTAAGAGTCTGTCTGGGTGCTTGTTGGTTTTGTTCTTAGGGATTGGGAACCTGAGAGAGAAGGTGCTGTGTTATCTTCAGGAGCTACACCCTCTAGCGTCTCGCATATCGGGGTCCCACTGTAAAGGGACTGAGGTGCTCTCATGTGACAGCTCTAAGACAGCTTTCTGTTTACATAGAAGGGGAGTACCCTGTGCTCCGGCTGAGGGGGTTAGAGTCCCTATTGGCCCCCAAAGAAAGCTAGTGTGAATTAGAAAAAAGGTGACCCTCACAGCAAGAAAAGCAAGTATCTGCAAACCAGTTATCTGTTCAGGTCTACTATCTAGAATATGCAGAGAATGTTGACAGCTCAACCCCAGAAAGACCAACACACCCACTAAAAAAGTGGAGAAAAGACATGAACAGAGATTTCTTCAAACAAGACCTAGAAATGACCCATTAGCACAGGAAAGATGCTCACCATTGCTAGTCACTGGGGAAATGCAAATCCAAATCCCAATGAGACACCACTTCGCACCCACAAGTATTGTGAGGAGGTAGAGACTTGAGGGGCCTCAGATGTGCTTCATGGGAATGTAAAATGGGGCAGCTATGTTGGAAAGCGGTTGGAAGGTTTCTCCAAAAGAAACATGAATCGCCATGTAACTCAGCATGTCCATCAACGGGAACAAATATCCAAGAGACTAGAAAACATAGGTTCACACAGAAACTTGTATAAGAACGTTCACAGTGGCATTACTCATGACAACCCAAAGGAAGCAACAACCCAAGTGTCCACTGAGAAGTACCCAGAATGTGGACATCCAGACATTGAAGAGCAGTCGGTCACAGAGAGGATGAAGTGCTGAACTATGCTGTGACCTGGATGAGCCTTGAAACCCCCATGCCAGGTGAATGAAAACTTATCACATGGATAGTATTTCCTAGTGTAGAGTCCATTTACACAGAAGCGCATCATAGGGAAATCTATAGACAGATATACTAGTGGCTGCCAAGGACTGGGGAAAAGGGGAACGGGGATATAGAGAGCTGGGTGATGGAACTCTTCTGGAAATGGATAGTGGTGATGGTTGGACAAAATTGTACATACACTGAAACCACCCAAGAAGCAAAATAAGCCCTTCTTCATTTTAGGCACCGTGGTTGACATTGGCCCCAACTCCAAAGTTTTCTCTCTGCACGGCACTCCAGCTGCAAGTCCACCTGATGCATTCCTTAAGCCAATCCTCTCCACACCCAGGCTTGCTCATTCTTTCCGTGCCTGCTACACTCCCTTCTTGCTCTCATGCAATCCTGGGAGCCTCCCAGGGACTTACTTTGCCCCCTCATAGGCCCACCCATGTCCCATCCTATCCACCAAGCCACCTCCCCAGTCAAAACCCTGCTCTCTGTTCACCTCCCTGAGGAATCCCGCCAGCCTCCCAGCATCCTGTAGAAGAAGGTATGCATGTGGCACCAGATCCAGCTCCTAACTTCTGCTTCACTACTCTCTTCTCTGGATAACTGGGATAACTGGGGTTGAAAATCTCTGAGTTCTGGCAACTCCAGGGGCAGAAAGAGGTAGATGAAAATTACAAACAATGAAGTGAACGTGCAACCAGGGGCCCTGAGGTCTAAGTGGGTCTCTGACACTGATTTTCAGCACACCGTGCTAAGTACCTTCCCCTCCTGGACTCAGTTTCCCATAGACCTGCTCTCTCTAAGGACCTTGCCTTTTTGAGTAGTTCATTTAATTAGCAGGTACTGAGGACCTGCTCTGGGCCGAGACTGTGGTAGGAGGTAGGGACCTAGAGGAACAGATGGAGTCCTGCCCTGCAGCTGCTCACAAACAAATGAAGACCAAGACAATAAACAAGGAGAAAGGAAGCCTTGAGAACAGGGTGGAGGGACAATCCACCAGTCTCTCCGTTCTCCAGTCATCTACCTCTCTGGAGCCAGTGAAGATGGAAGGTGGGTCCGGGGGAGCCAGTTATCAGGAAATGAAACCTGAACTTTGGATTTCAGAAGTCTTCCCTTAAATTCCCCATGAAGTTTTCCCAGCAGCCCTGCAGCTTAATGATGCCTTCAGAGAGACAGGCTCCTTTCTCAAGCATTTCAGCAGAATTCCCACAGCTCACTCCCCCAGGGTCAGTCTGTGTTGGGGAAGGCCATCAAGAGAACGTGACCCACCTGCTGACCTGAGAGCTGGGCCCAGGCTGCTGGAGGGTCCCCCATATCCCCTGTTCTTGGAGGTACAGTCCAGTTGTCTCCCCTGCTCTCAGAAACAAGCCAAGGACACAGCCTTGGGAGAGTGGTGTTGAGACCGCCCGAAGGGTGTGTGTTAAAGTCTCTTTGTAAGCATTTAAGATCTGAAATGACCCATCTTTTCCACACAGAATTTTGCCTTTGGGAAGAACTCCAGAGATAATGCAACAAACACTTCATTTTATGGATGTGGCACCTTAGGCCCAGAGATGTTGAGTGACTCGCCCAGAGCCACACAGCAGATGGGTGTGGTTTCCTGGTGTAATCTTTGACTGCATGCTCCGAAGCTGCTGCTGTTCCCAGCCTTAACCCTCCACTCCCCCACTCCTCTCCTCACAGGAGAGCAAGACTGATTAATGTTGCTTCTGATTGTGATCTTTTAATAAGTGAAAGTGTTTTTCTAAAAGGAAACCAAACAATCCTTTTCTAAAAATGACTGAGTGCTTTTACTAATTACCATTGTAATACAAGTAACCAAATAAATGTTAGAAAATACAGATTAAGTGAAAGCCAAATGCACCTGCAAACTTTCCTCTCCTCATCTTCCCCGAGGCAGCCTTTTTATACATAAATAGGTTGTATTTTTTTCAAAAAATGAGTTTATGCGTACTTGGTCTCTTACAACCTGCTCTGTTAATTTACCCCTCATATCATGATCAGTTTTCACATAATTTTATAGTCTAGGACTCCAACGTCTGCATAATAGCCCATTGTGCCAATACACCCTCTTTTATTTACCGATCCCCTCTAGTTAGACACTGGGATTATTTTCACTCTTTTACTAGCATATACAATCCTGCATGTCTAAAGTTCTCAACATCTCCTTCCAGATTTCCCTCCAGGAAGGTCCAATGAATTTTACACCCTGGCCAGCAGGGTGCAGCTCAAGACATTTACTGAAGAGGGGATGGAGGAGGTGGCCCCTGTGGTGCCATCTCACTATCTGTTCTAGTGCATCTGCCTTTAAATAGGTAAGGTTTCCAGCCTGCCAGTCTAACTAAATTTAGAGTGCAGAAGTCAGACTATGGCCCCAGGTCATAAACTTTGGAACTGGGTCAGGATAAAATGAAGGGTCAATTGTGGTCACTCCAAACAACAGGCCTGCTATTTGGCCTGCCTGGCCCCTAAGTATGTACATCCGCTCTCGCTGGTCAGGAAATAACATAGGGAAGGGCCATTTTGTCTACTTGGGGAGGCCGTATAAAAAATAGCCACTGTATCTCTCAGCACCCAGTATGCAGTCCCCAGAGGAAATGGCTGAGCTCACAAAGAAAAGGGTGGGGAGCACCCTGCTCTGACCTACCAATCCATAGCTTGTTGAATGGTCTGGGAGCAATTATTTGCCTTTCATTTTCTCTGGGTGTTACGGCCTTTGTGATTTTCCAGTCTCCCTGTGCAAATGCAGAGAGAATACCCTTGGTTAGTGGAGGATGTAAAACGTCTCAGCTAAAACTTTAACTGGAATCTATTTCTAAGTCAGGGGTTGGAGTACGCTGATCAGCCTGGTTCTATGCCTGGTGAGCTGGGTCGCCTCAGGGAATGCCCTTCTCCTCTCTGAATCTTTTTAGTTTCCCCACACCAACAAAACAGCAGCCAGCCTGGATTTGGTGAGCCCTGACTCCTGTTTCCAAGAAAAGCAGAAGAGAGGAGACTCTGTTCCTGAACTCCCAACCAGAGGCAAGTACTTTGCACCAGTGAGGGAATTTAATTCTTAACAACAGCTCTATAAGGGAGCAGACATCTATGTTCCCGCCTGAACACCAAAGCCTGGTCATTCTGCTAACAGAGAATCAACCTCCAACCCACTCCTCAGCCCTGTGATTTAAGAGGAGCTAAGCCCATCTTCTGACTGCAACTATGAGCATGTGACTCCAACTTGACCAATGACAGCAACCATGATGGTTTCAGGACTGGGCATGTGACTTGAACTTGGCCAATCAAAGTAACTGTCATGGGCTGGGCATGTGATCCAAGTCTAACCAATAGGCAATCAACTGGCATTTAGGGTAAATATTGGGAAGAAATGATCTCTTTGCCTTGAGGTTGCTTCATTGGCCATTTCTGACTCCCTGTGGAAAAACTCAACCTGCTAATAAAACTGACATAAAAGAAACCAGAGTCAAGAGACAGAGGAAGACAGATGCATGACGAGTTCCTTTGAAATTCTGGCCTGGCTGTGAGTGATCTCGAATGACCTAGGGTTTTCAGTTCAAAATAAATTTGGCTGATGCTTTGTAGTTGGGTTTATGTTACCTCCAACGAAAGAATTGTCAGGAAAACCCTGGATATAGGCATTATTATTCTCATTTTGCAGACGAGGACACTGAGGTTCAGAGAAGCAAAGTAAGCTCAGAGCTAACTGGCAGAGCAGATATTCGTAGGCTACTTCTATGAAACCCACACTTTGAATCTCTGCTTGGGGCTCAAATGGTTCCACTTTTCTAGCTTTCTTCTACAAAGCACAGATGTGGGCACAGGCCAGGGACCAGACTAATAATCCTGTTGCAGACCCACTTTAACTGTTTTGTAACTATCTGTTCTTGGGATGACTGACTGTATACTCCAAATGAATCTTTTTGGTTTGTGCTTCAGTTTTCTCATCTGCAAATTAGGATGATAACAGCACTTATCTCATGGAATCAGCACAAGGAGATGAATTAGAGTATGTAATGTTCTTAGAGTCGGGCGCAAGGACTAACTACTACTTGTCTTCTACTACCTCGGTATTGTTAATAGTTGGCTACCCCTAGCCCTCCTCCCCAGACGCCCAGGATGTGACCGAGTTATCTCATGAGATAAGAGTTCCAAATGCTATAACAAAGCATTTGGTCTCCAGGGGCTTCAAATAATGTCTGACATGCTGTTTCTAGAATGCTGACATTTCTGAAAATGCTGATCACTATGGGTTTAGCAGACCTAAAACTGGCCCAGGAAGTGAAACTTTGGAGAGGATTTCCAAATAATCAAGCCTGTGCTGAATTGCAGAAAGGAAGGCGGGTGGTGGTGAAAGTGGACCCAGCCATTTCCAAGGCTTTTTTCCCCCCTCAATCCTGTCAGCCCCACAGCTGCAGGGAGCGGAAATGCATTTCCCTTAGAGTTTATAATAGTTGTTACCCAGAGTGCTAACTCGGTTCCAAAGGGTTCATTAGTCTGGTAAAGGGTAGAAGAGGGAAGCCCTGGAGAGTCATCAAGGAATGGGAAGGGGCTTACTGAGGATTCGGGAAGAGTCCGGGAGGAAGGGCCTGGGTCTTGCTAATGCATGAACAAATGGGGAAATTTTTGCCTCTCTGATTCATAAAGGTCAGAGGGGGTGCCCAGGATTGTAACATAGCCAGTCAGCTATCCTGATTCCCAAGTCTCTTCATCCCACCTGCAGACTGCTAGTGGTCTTTGAGCTACCATTTATGGAACATTGGGCAAGTCATTTATATAAGTGAATCCATGGAACTTTCCAGCAGCCCCACTGAGATGAAGGTTATAGTACAATATGAATGATCTTGGACCTGGTACCCAGGTAGCTTGGGGCAGTTTCCCAGTTCTCCTTTGTGACCTTGTCCAAGTTACTTACCCTCTCTGTACCCTAGTTGTCTCCCCTTTAAAAGAGGGATAATAAAAGTCCCTACCTATGCTGAGTATTGTGAGGATTAAATGAGTTACCACCTGTAGTTCTTAGAAATGTGCAAGGCACCAAGTCAGCTGTTTTTATTAGCCACCCTTACAGATGTGACCCCTGAGACCAGAAAGGGGCATGGTGCACATGAGCATACACAGCTGGTGAAGCTGGGGCTCAGCTGAGCAACACTGGATCCCACAACCAGAGGAGCTGTCCTCTCTTCTCAGATGGGGCTGAAATACCCGCAGGATGCCCAAGCCCACACCCCAGCCCTTCTCCCGGACTCCCTCCTTCTCAAACACCCTCTTCTCTCTCCCAACCTGGTGTCTGTTCTGAAGTGTTGAGATAAGATCTGAAGCTCTAACAGTTGACAGTCTGAAAGGGAGTTTTCCTGTCACTGAAGGAAGAGAAATGTCTGCCTCTTTCTTCCAGTTCTGGAAGTGAAGGCAGCCAGTGGAATCCTCCACCTCCCAGGCCCAGGTGGTGGAAGCCCAGGGACAGGAAGAAGAACCACGCCCCCCAGCCTCACCCTTGCAACCCTGCTGGCACCCCAGCTTCTTCTGGCCTTCTGGCTCAGGATCCTCACTGAAACACATGGAATTTTGATACTTGAGCTCATTAGGAGGGGCTGGGGAGAAACCTGAGGGTTATGGGCTTCCAGACCTTGGCTCACTGGTTCCCAGGAAGCCTCAGGGGTAGGGTCCCTCGCTGTTCACCTTATTCTTTTCCTGTCTGCCTGGCTTTGTCTTTATTCTGGTCTCCAGCAGGTAACAGGGAAGGTGGGGTATCACTATATGCCTTCGTCTATCCGCGGGTCTTTGATAGACTTTGCCAAATACCCTCTTATTTCTTTCTCTGCTGCGCTCTCATTTTTAAAATATTTTGTCGTTCTGTCTGTGCTCAGGTGTGGATATGGTTGTGAGGACGGGTGGGGGGGATCTCGACAAAGTCCCGAGACATCTTTTCACCACCTCCAAGCCTAAGGAGGGGCTGCGGCTGGGGTGCAACTCCGACCCGGGGGCAGAAGGTGGGAGAGGGGTTGGTGCTAGAGGCGCCCCCTCGCGTCCCCTCCCGGCGTGGGGGCGGCCCTAGGAGCGCGGAGCCGGAGGCCGGGTGCCCGCCCTCCCTCCGCGGCTGGCCCGCTGCGGTGCGGCTCCTCCCCCGGCGCCCCGCCTCCTCGTGCTCTCCCGGGTCGCCCCGCCGCCCCCGCCGCCTCCGCCGCCGCTGCCCCAGCGGCGCCGCGAGTATCCTGGCAGCCGCGGCCGCGGTGCCACCAAACTTTCCCCGGAGCCGGCGCCGGTGAGTCCGAGCGGAGCGCGGGTTGGGCGCGGGCTGGGCGTGGGCAGGGGCCGGAGCGGGACCCGCTGGCTTGGGGTTGAGAAGGGTGCGAGCATCCTCGCCCCACGGGAGAGACCCCCGGAGGCAACCGGCGTGGGATGGGATGGGCGTACTTGGAGGCCCTCAGGGCAGGGTGGCTTGGGTAGGGTCCTGAAGCACGGCTCGCTCGCTGGCACCACTCCTGGTCCCCAGATCTGGTCCCAGCGCCCGGACGCGCACACCTGTGGCTTCACCCGGCTTCAGGCTCGGGCTGAGAGGGCGAGCCTTCTCCGGCTCCCCAGAGCCGACCCAGCGTGGAGTTTCGTGCTAACCGTAGAGCTGCCCATCTGTTGACTGCTTTCTTGATGCCGGGAGCTGGACACCATTATCTCTTTCAATTCTCCCTCTAACTCCACGAAGCGGGTACCCATTCTACAGAGAAGGAAACTGAGGCCCGGAAGGGGAAAGGTGTGCCCAGGATCACCCGCGCCCAGGGGAGAGCAGGGTTTTTGAGCCCCAGCCTGCCTGACCTAAGCCACTTTAACCACCAGGGGTGCCAGGCTCAGTCCCCAGACGTGGGATGTGGGAAACGTCAGCTCACTACCCAACGTTCCCTCCAGCAAGGACAGCTCAGGCGGGGTGGACCCCCTTCTCTTCACTGTACCACGCGGAGCGTCCTTTGGAAAAATGGGTGGCCATTACCGCCAGGGAGTGGGTTCTGGTGACAGAGAGCATCTAGGTTGCTCTTTAATGGCAAGGGTGAGAGGGGACCAAATTCTGGAAGTTGTTGATTTTTCTGGAAGGTGCTAAGAAAACCAGGAGAGGAAGTGGGAGCTCAGCAGTTCTTAACCCTTGCTACTTTCTCTCTCTGGGTGATTTCCACTTCCCCTCCCCCACCCCCAAGAAGAAGACCCCACCCCTAATCTCTGGGGTGTCCGACTCTGCCTAGTTGCTTGCTGGCAGTGCAGAGATGCTCAGGTAGGGTCGCTGTCCTCCAGCAGGGGGCTCCCAGCACATCAGAGTGTGACCTGAGGGGACAGCTTTAGGAGTATTGTGTGGGCTAGGGCCCTTGCTGGAAAGGACTTGGAGACCGCATTCCGTGATGGGGGTGGGGGTGGGGGTAGGGTCCAGGGACTGGAACTCTGATGGGGTGTATCCCCACAGTATGAAGGAGGGAGGGTGTAGGGGTCTGACACAGAGGGGCTGGAATGCCTCAATCTTGTCTTTTTTCTTGGAGACTGGGAACCTGTAGAGACTGGGAGGGGGAGAATGTGGAGCAGAGAGCATCTTGTGGTATCCCATTTGTCACCGCAGCCTTGCAATGGTGGGTTCTCACTAGCTTCCACTGAGCTGACAGGTTAGTGAGGCTCAGAGCGGTGAAACACTTGTCTGAGGTGCCCAGCTGGATTGTGGCAGAGTTGACATTTGAACATAGATCTTACCTGACTCCTTCCAGGTATCAATGAAATTCAGGCTGCAGATGGGACCCTCCTGCTTCTGGCTGGCAGCAGCAAACTTGCAGAATAGAGACACCAGGTAACTGGTCCCTGAGGCCCCTGCCCCACTCTCCTTCCTCTCTGACGGGTATCCTGGTTGGATCCCTGAGGATCCCATGTAAATACCCTAATACGATTCAGAACTCATTGGACCCTCCTGTGCAAGCCTGCGGTCACCTAACTGGCTCAAGAAGCGTATCCCCTGGTGGAAGGAGTTTCTTGGGATGCCTGGTACCATTTCAAATGTAACAGAATGCTCCCTGTCCCTGATTGCAGAGCTGCGTGGAGGCTGCAGCTGTCTGCCAAGGGTTCAGGATTCCATAGGCGCTTGATCAGTTCTGGGCTGGGAGTGGCTCTCCTGGCCTTCATTTGAGTGTCTGAGGAAAGAACTTTCATCTGAACTTCCTCCCCATGGACTCTCAGAATTCTGTGTTCCTGCTTTTTACAATCAAGGAGGGAGTACCCACTGGAAATAGTGTGCCTTTTCCACGACAAAGGCAGAGTGAAGAGTTCAAAAGTGGGTTCTAGAGCTGGCTCCTATCTCAGCGTTGAGCGCTGTGGCTTGGACAAGTTCTCCTATTCTTCAGTTCCTCTTCCTCAGTTTCCCCATTTTTAGGATGGGAGTATTTCTAGAACCTTCCTTACTAGGTCAGTGAGAGAATCCTGTTCATGTACATAAAGCACTTTAATGGGGCCCTGCAGTACTTAAAAATGCTCTCTCAGTGTTCCTTGTTACTGTAAAGGTCAAACAGGTTCAGCTTTTCATCCTGCCTCTGCCACCACCAAGCTGTCCCACCTCAGCAAGGCTCTTGCTTTCTCCTCTGTGAAGTGGGAATAGGTCTAGCTATCATGTGTCTCAGAAGTCTAGTGCAGTTTTAAGCTTTAAAAAGCCTGCCACCCAAAGTTTTGGTTCAGACTTATTTAAGCTTCTGACTCTACGAGGTACTTAGCAAACACTAGGCACCACTACGACATTTAATTAGCATTAAAACTGACCTCACTCCTTCATGTTGTGGCTTGAACTTCACACTCTGGCTTGGGTCTGAGAGACATGCATTTGGGAGTTTTCTGTCTCCCAAATGAGAGGAAGCCTTATCCTATTTATCTATCCACATTCTCTCCTCATGGTCCCCCAGGGGATAAATGTGGACCTCCTGGTGGTGGTAGGTTGGCAGAGGTGAGTTTGAAGTTCATTTCATAAGGTCTGCCCACGTCTGCCTTGTCTTCATCCAGGCAAAATCATCAGCAGAACACATTATCCAGCTGTCTTTCAGATTGTCCTTTTAACTTGGGATGTTTTGTCTGCCTTCCATGTGGACAGAACACATACAAAGTTCCGGATTTTTTTTTTTTTTTTCCCTTAAAGATGAAATAGTGGAGTGAAGTTCAGGGTTAGAACCTCTGTCCTGACCCTTTTACCTGAGTAACCTTGGGCAGTTTCCTCATCTGCAAAATGGCCATTAATCATATTTTCCAGTGTCTGTTTCTCAGAATTAATGTCAGGAGGGAGAAGCAGAGAAAAGAAGGAAAAAAGCAGATAGTATAAATGGGCAAAGAATTACATTCATTTGTATGTAATTCTCATGAGCATTCAGGCTGGGCATCTGCTGTAATTGCTCCTGTTCCAAGATGTTTTATCTGAAGGACATACCTGACAGAGCATCGTTCAAGCCCGTCACCTGCTGCCCTCCCTTTCCCAGTGACGCTGAGCATTTCTGAATCTCAGGATGTAATTATAACAAAGCTCCCGTATCTTATTTATAAGTGACTCACTTCTACCATTAGTGGTGGCAGAGGACTCAGATGCACACTCGCTGGGAACAATGCTGCTGATGCAGTAAGAGGCGGGGCCAGAACGCTTCCCCTCCTTTATGCATTCATCCCCCTGCTGTAATTCTCCAGGGATAATGCACGAGGATCACATGGGCCAGGATCGAAGCTGACAGCTCTCAATTTGTGTAGCAGCTTGGATAGCAAGGCCCATTGAAATTTGCCAGCAGAATGGATGTTAGTAACCATTACATCACAACAGAGAGAATGGAGCAGAGTAGGTTCAGGAAGGCACCTTTGGGGAGTGGTTAACAGCATGGACTCTGGTGTCCTGCAGAACTGATCTAGAATCTTGGTTCTGCTAGTGTGTGAGTTTTAGAATGATCCTTGGTCATCCTTCCAGTGAGACTGTCAGCTTTAATAGAGCCGAGACCATGTATGTCTTATTTGGAGGGCATTCACCACTTCTGACTTACGGAGGGGGCTCATGAATGAATATATGAACGATAAGGTACTTGCTTGAGCCTCAGCTTTCTCATCTTAAAATGGAGTTATGTAATACCCCTGTAGGTTACCGCGAGAACTGAATAAGGAAACGTTACGTACAATGTAAGCATTCACAAATACTCTTGGTGACTAACTAATGAGGAGAAGCAAGGACACAGTTGGCCTAATGTGGGAGAGAGCACCCTCAGACCAAAAAAAGGTGATCTTGCTAATCATAAGGATACCTTGTGCTTGGGTGCACCCTTGTGGCTCAGTTGGCCAAGACACTGGCTTGTGGACCATGCATGTTTTTATTTTTCTCCTTTGCTCTCTTTTGTAGTCTTTTCTCTTAATATTTCCAGGTTTCTCTATAAACAGAATAAGTTAAGTTACAACTAAGAGAAATTCTTATAGTATAAAAATTTTAAAGTGCTTAAAACATTTGTGGAGGCAAACCCTCATCGTTCAGGGGGCTGAGACGCTGGCTGCAGACCATGTACATCCCAAGGACCTGGGTTCGTGACCCAGGTCTGGGGTGAAAGCCAAAATGAACAACTAAAATAAAGATGTTTCTTCCTCCTCTTCCTTCCTCCTTTTCTTGAAGGTTTCTTTTTCCTTTCCCTTCCTTCCTTAGTCTATTAAAAAAAGAAAGAAAGAAAGAAAGAAAATGTGTTTAAAGTGCTTTCATATTCATTGACTTCTAACAACTAGAGAAAATGACTATCTGCTTCAGAGGTTCAGAGAGGTAAGTGGAATGCCCAGAGTCGCACATTTTTAGAAACAGTAGGAGGTGGAATATAAGCCTAGGTTATTCTGATCTTCTAGCTGTTTGCTTCTGGGTTCTCTATCACCCCATAAAGGGTAGTGGGTGCAGTATTCGACCTTCCATGAATATGGTATTCCATTATTATTTAGGCTATCTTGTGGTGGTGTCTTCATTTTCCCTTGTCAGTCTTACAGTGTTATACATCTTTGGTTGCAATTATTCTTGGTTATTTGATATTTTTATGCTATTGTGTATAGCGTATGTGTATGTACATACATATATTTATATCTCTATATTTATAAACATGGAGATATATATATATATATAAAGTAATGCCCTTTTGGTTTTTTTGGGGTTTTTTTTTGAGAATTATGTTTGAATATTGATTTTGTGTTCAGAACTCTCACTGAGCTCTTATTAATTCAGACAAATATATTTGTAAACTCTTTTGGGAGCATGGTGTATATAATTATAGGAGGTACAAAGAGCAGTTTTGCCTCTTTCTTTGCAATCTTTTCATTCTTCCTTTTCTCACCTCACTTCCCTGGCTAAGACCTCAGTACAAGGTGAGTGAAGAAAGGGTTTTCAGCTTTAAGAGGAACTGTCCACACTGACAATCGCTGTAGGTATAATGTTCGAGGTTTTGGTAGATGATCTTTACCAGATTAAAGAGATTCCTTTCTATTCCCACGTTGCTAAGTGTTTCTTTTCTTTCTAGTATGAGTGTATGAATGGAAGTCAAGTTTTTAGCAGATGTTTTTTTTCCGCATCTGCTCAGGTCACATGGCATTTCTTTTTCAATCTGTTAACATGATGATCAACATTGATTTTTGCATTTCTGAAATAAACCCAAATTGGGTCATCCTGGAGCTCCTTATTACTGGATTATTTCTGCTCACTTTTTTGTTGAGGATTTTAGCATCTTGAGTTCATGAATGAGATTGGTGATTTTCCTTTCTGGTGCTTCTGTGTCCGATTTTGGTACCAAGGTTATGTTGGCCTCACAAAGTGAGGTGGACAGTGTTCCCAGTTCTGTTCTCTAGAAGAGATTATGTAAGAAGGGTGTTGTCCTTGTCCAGTGTTTGGTATAACACACTTTTTAGGTCCCCAGTGGGTGGAAGCTAAAGTAGAGAGCTGGGAGGGCAGCCAGTTCGGCTCCACTGGAGGCAGAACTTTCTAACAGTGGGAGGCTCAGGCTCTCTCTGGTGGGAATGGACATGACCACAAACCCGTCTGTCCTGCATGCTGCCCGGACAGCCCAGCCTTGGGCGCTGTGTCGGCTGGGTGCAGGAAACTCAGCCCAGACTGACAGGCTGATGCTGGTGAACTCCAGTCAAGTCTCCTGCTATTAAAATTGCCGGGCTGCATATCACGTTTTTACTCTTTGCTGGTGCCCGCAGATGGAAGGACTTGACTCCGTGGAGTGTTCCTCTTCAGTTGGGAGGAGGCTTCGCTTCTCCATGATGCCAATTTGTGTAGAATCCCCAGATTATCACCTGGGGTCCTCACCCCTCCTGAAAATTCCCCTCTTCCCCTGGGGTAGTTAGATCTGGGCAAGTTTTTCTGCTAGAATGTTCCTTCAGTCCTTTTTAAATAAAGCACCAGGCACTGTACTAACTTGGATCATCTTTTAATAACAATGCGATGGGGTAGTTCCTGTTACCTCCATTACTCAGGTTAGGAAAACAGGGTTTCTCATGGTGGTGTGACGGTTTCCTCTTTCACTCTCCATGACCACCCTGACCTGTCTGGTGTCAGACAAAGGTCTACGTCGATTTTCTTTTTCCGTATTTGACTAGTTACCCACCACCTATTTATTGACCTCCTTTCCTCTCCTGTGCCACCTGTGTCAGACACTACATGACTGTCTTCTGAGTCAGAGACGCTGCCCGGGGGACACTGGCAGTGACCCCGGGGGACACCGTTGACCGGGCCTTCTCTCTTAGGTCTCAGGGTGTGCAACCTAGAGAGCCTCAGGAGCATCAGGTCTCTTTCCAGGCTGTCTGTTCTGGAGTGGACATTTCTGCTCACTCTGGCAACTACCCATCAGACAGCATCCTGGCAGGAAAACAGGCAAAGTGCCAGCTGGGTGCAGTGCAGGCCGAGGAGGGCCAGGGACCTGCTCAGGTGCTTGGTGATGATTTCCACAGTTAGGTTTTACTGGCAAAGCCATCTGCTCCCCCTTTCTTCCTTTTTTTTTTTTTTTTTTTTTTTTTTTTTTTTTCCCATTCAAACTTTTTCAGGCAATTTTCACTTGGTTTATTCTTTCAGTAGAACTTCATCGATTTATTGACTGGCTTTTTTCTTGGGAGAAAGTTACTTCCTCCTTCAATAAATCCAGCCTGCTGTCCCTCATCCTCAGCTCATGAGACACAGGCATCTCCATCACCAGCCCACACTGTGGCCTGGCTAGTTCGTCACTGTGACTCTTCACCCCGGGCTCCTGGGGGAAACCATTTCTTTCCTCTGTCCACACACCTGACTGCCGGTACAGTGGGTCCGCCCTGCTGGGCCTCTGGTGGAGCTCAGCATCACCCTCCCTAGAGAATAAAGGTCTAGCTCTTCAAGGCACTCCTCAGAGCAAATCTGGGGGAAGCCAGAGAGTCCACATTTAAATCAGAGCATCGGAATTTTGCAGCACAAGTTCCCGAGAGGCAGTAAGAGACCGAGGGACAAATGGAATGGTATATAAACTCAGTGATGTCCATGAGGTCAGTAAATTCAATGGGAGGCTAAGAGTGAAGGCTCCAGAGACATGTAGGTCCAGATTCTAGTTCCCTTCACTTTCCAGGATGTGTCCGACCTATCTTTGCTATAAAGTGGGCTTATCAGATTGTTATGAGTATCAAATGAGTCACAAATCACAAGGATTCACATGTGAAAAACATTTATACCAGAGCCTGGCAACTCTGTCACTAAATAAACCAACTGATAAATATATCAATTTCTTTTCTCAAGAAATTGGGAGTCTTTGGGGAGTCATTTTGTCATGTTTCAAAATGAATCCCATTGTGTCTTTAAGTCGTAATTAATCCTATACATCAGTCTCAGGCCTGCCTTGTACAAATCGTTTGCTCTGTATAAATAGTTTATTCTCCCTTGGCATGCCCTGGTGGCCCAGTGGCTTAAACTAGGCACAGTCCACACATACAAGGGTCCCAGTGTAAGACCTGGGGTGGGGAAAACAACCAATAATGAACAACCGAATAAAATAAATAAGGTCTTCTCCCTCCTCTTTCTGCCTGCCTGCTCGCCTTCTTTCTTGCCTGTACCTCTGTACCTTCCTTTAAAAAAAAAAAGTTTTCTCTTAAATCCTGGAGAGCGTGCTAATCACCACTTTGCTGAAGCCTCCTAAGGTCAGATTCTTCTAGAAGCAAGTGGGTTTCATGAGGTAAATTGAGGTTTTGGAGTCCTGACCCCAATGTGCTTCTAGATGTCATCAATCATTACCTCTTTGGCTTCAGAGGAGGTATTTTAACCTTCTTGGCCTCAGTTTCCTCATCTGTAAAAGGGGAACACTTGCTAATCCCCACATCACAGCATTGCTGAGAACCTCTCCCCCGGATCTTGTCATGACTGATGCTTGCTCAACGGTGGTGACCACCCAGATGGTGATCATGCCTGGCACCTGAGTGCATCCACACACCTGAACGTGCTCTCAGGCATTTCAAAAGTAGTAAGAAACACGAGCAAAGATGAGTGCTTTTCGCTGATGTCTTGGGAGTTCCATAAATATTTGTCAATTCTTTATTGACCGGTTTTCACAGCACCCAGCACTGGGCTTGACCGAAGCCCCAGGAAAGTGCATTAGCGAGTCAGGAACATAGTACAGGGTTTTCTCCTGTTGCTCATGCCTCTTGGGGGTGGGAGTGCTAATAAATAACCCTCCTTTGCTTGGCCCGAGTTCTGGGCCAGTGGAGAATGAAAACAAAAAGCAAGGCAGCTGGAGAACAAAATGTCACTGGCATTACTCATCAGAGAGACTCTGGTGCATGTGGGCTGGCTAATGCTGAAAACCAGATTGATGGGTTTCCCTGCTGCCCAGGTGCAGGCGGTACCCAGCCCTGCAGATGCCACCCCTTCTCCCTCAAGGTAGAGACTAGAGCCAACATACCCTACCTGCAGGCAGACCGGTGCCTAAGAGAAGCAGGAAGGGCCTGAGTTATTTACCTCTTCCACGTCTCAAACGTACTCATAAAAATGTGGCACGTTGGCATGCCCTGGGGGAGTAGTGGTTTGGTCAGCCTCCTTCAGCAAGTCCACATGTATCCCAAGTTCCCAGGTTCATGTCCCAGGACCCACGTGAACAGCCAGGATGGACAACTAAATAAAATTGAGTGCTTTTCCTCCTTGCTCTTCCTGCCTGCCTCTGCTCACTTCATCCCTGCCTGCACGTCCATCCTCCTGTTCTTTCCTCTCTTTAAAAAGAAGGGGGTGGGGGCGGGGCACTTTACTCAAACTCAGGGGAAAGCAGAGAAGGAGGTGGGGCAAGACCAGGTCTGTGAACTGCCCACCTCATGGAAGCAAACAGACGGGAAGCCCTGTAGGTGGAACGTGAGCTCAGGTGAGAGCTCTGGTCCTCTGATGCCTCCTTGTCAGCTGTAGCCTAGAGGATGAGGGAAAGAGCCCCTGACTTCTCTGACCTCCCATCCAGCCAGCTGGGGAAAGGAGCTGTCACCTACAGAGAACGCCCTCCCAGTCAGGGCTTTCCACTCTCCATGTCACACTGTCCTCTCAACAGCCCTGTGAGATCAGTCTTGTGGTCCCCATTTTAGACGTAAGAAAACTGCGGCCAGTGATGCTACCTGACTTGTGTGCGCGTGAGCTGAATTGGGGACACCAGTGAGGGGACCGTTGCAGCCACCCAGCTGAGAGAGGATGGTGGCTCGGACTCTAGGATGGGAAGGCGGGTGGCCATGGGGAAATGTGGACAGTCTGGAGTAAATGCCTTCAGATCGACAGGTGGCAGAGTGAAGTGAGGTGGGACTGGGTATGGTAAGATGGTGACACATCAGTGCTGTGGGGGAACATGTGGATTTTTCGCTTGGTTTTGTTTGTGTACTTTGGGTAGCTGCAACACTCTTGGGCAAAGATTATTCAGAGAATTAGGAATCCCACAGTCGGCACATCTGCACAGGTCCATGGGCTGAAACTGATGAGCACTCGCTCCTAATTGGAAGTGGGGTCTGGTGCGTGCCTACAGGGAATTGAAACATGCAGTGCTGAAGTGGCGCTCAAGGGAAAAGATGCTGGATCTATAAGAACTATCAGAAGGGGGTGTCTCAGGATGCTCCCTCTTCCTTCCCCCACTTCCACAGCCCCTTGCAGGTGGCAATTGCTACGCCCCTGGCTCTGTGTGTACCTGGAGCCCAGGCCCTCTGCAGCCCCCTACCCCAGACTGAGCTTAATTAAACCTGGTCCTCTCTCCCCAGCACCTCAAGCCAGCTTTCCTGCCTCCCCATCCCCACCACCCTGAGAAGCCTCCTGCTGCCCCAAGAGGACTCTTCCCAGAGAAGAATCTAATTATGTCACTTGCCGGCTCGTAGTCCAGTGACGTCCTCCAGGCACTAAACAGAATGAAGCCTGAGTCACACCACTTGGAAAGTGTCCATAATGAAAGCACTGTTATGTGGAAAGGAGGAGGCAGAGGAACACTGACTGCATAGGATGGCGGAGTGTAGTGGTGGAAAGCCTGGGCTCTGGAGCAGGGCACTGTGTGCCCCCAGCTCTGCCACTAAGCAGCTGTATACCAGGAGCAGGTTCTAACTTCTCTGTGCCTCAGATTCCTCACCTGAGCACTGAGAATGACGTCTGTACTTGTTCCTATAGGGTTGAGAGGATGAAAAAAATAAATACGCATAAAGTACTTATCCTTAGGCCAGTTCTTGCTCCTTGTAGCCTTCCGTAATGTCAGCTGGAATAATGTCAGTCAATAATGTCAGTCAATGGCCATAGTTATCCATGTCTAGATCCGTTTATATGTACCTGTCTTCTTTTGCCTCATTCTCTAGAACTCAGATTAGAAGTCTCCTCTTCCAAGAAGCCTTCCCTGAATACCCTCTTCCCCAAGTCTGGGCTAGGATCCTTCTCTAACATGCAGGGCTCCCTGGATTTACATCTACCTCATGCATAGTACTCCTGTGGAAACTGTCTGTCTCCCCATGGCTGTAAGCAACTTCAGGACATGGGTTGTGGCAGGTTCCCCATACTCATCATAGTGCTGGGGACATAGCCCTCAGGAAATGCTTGTGCAATGAATGAATGAATGATGGGCTTTAAAGCATCCCGTCTCAATGGGTAGGGATGTTGGGGAAGGAACTTCAGGCAGAGGGGACAGCACTGACAAAAGCACAGAGATGGGAAGGCACCTGCTCCAGGGAGAGCAGGGTCAGGCCACCTCTTGGAATGTGAGCAGGGAGAGTAATAGAAGGTGATCACTATGGGCGAGTCGGGGGCATAAGAAATGTCTGTGTAAAGACATGTGCCCCCTGGGGGAGTGGCCATTGGGTCATTTGCCTCTGAAAGAGCTCAGGCTACATACCCCTGGTTCGAGTCCTGGGTACAGGGGGGAAACAACTAGTGTGAACACTAAATAAAAATAAAATAAAGTGCTTCTTCCTCCTCTCCCTTGCCTGCCTGCCTGCTTGCCTTTGTTCCTGCCTGCACCTTTCCTTTAAGGAAAGAAAAGTAGATGTAACATGGGTGGGCATGGAGGCGTGCATTATGGAGGGGGTCTCCTTCCCTTCTTTCTTTCATCCACCACTCCCTTTCCTGTATACTCTGCTCCCCCAGACTGCTTTAAGTGCCTGTGACACCACAAACTCGTCATAATGTAAAATGAATGCCTGGTTTGCCTGTCTCTTTCCATCATCAGAGTATAAAGTCAGGAGATTGAATTTTATGGTATTTTTTCCCCCTTTTTCTAAAACTCTCCTCGCACACAAAAGATAAGCTGTTTCTCTTCCACACCTGCTCCTCCACCACGTAGGGCAACAGACGTGGATTGTGTTGTGCATTCTAATACCTGGGCCCTGCGGGAGCAGCCACAGTTCTCATGGGAATGGGGTCCTTACAACCCTACCACTCCGCCGAGCCCGTCCGCTGACCCACTTGCTGTGTGGAGCCCGTGAATCAGGAGCAGGCTTGCATTTCATTCCTGGAGCAGACGCAGATGATGGCCTTTTGGCCAGTGGCCTACAGAAGAAGTTTCACTTACGTTCTTGGGGACTGAACAGCATTCTTGCCAAACCCAAACAGACTCCCATGCCAGCAACAGCGGCGAGGGACACTGAACTAGGAGTCAGAGTCTGTCCCTGGGGATCGCGCGTTTGCAGGGCGCTGGGCATGCTCGATGGACCAGCAGATGCAGACATAGTCTTACAGGGAGGTGAAGACTCATGCTGGGCAAGTAAGGACAGGATGTTCTCAGATAGGGAAGCACAGTGCTAAGGGAACTTCAGAGAGGCCAAAGGACTCATCCAAGGTCACACAGCTAGTTTAGCCAAGATGGGGTTGGGACTGTGGTCTTCTGATTCCTTTCTACTGTGCCATGAAGCCCCTCAGGTCTGATGCTAAGTGTGAGAAACTCTTTGAAAGTTGCTCAATGTCAAGTAATCCTTCCAGTTCTTCACTTGATGTCTCTGGTTGCATTGTATCTCCATCCCCTTTCTTTTTTTTTTTTCTCTTTTTAAAGAGAGGAAGGAAGGGAGAGGTGGAAGAAGCTGAAGGAAGGAAGGAAGAAAAGAAGGAAGGATGGTAGGGAGAGATGGAGGGAGGGAGGTAAAAAGGACTTTTATTTATTCATTTCTTTCCTCCCCACCCTGCCGCCACCCTGGTACTGAGCCTGCACCCAGGCCCTTGGCCTTTACATGGTCTACAACCCAGCCAGCAGCTTAGCACCTGAGCCATATGGTGCACCTCATCCCCACTTTCTATAGATATAAAAAGAGGCTGTTTCAGAGGCCATACACCCTGAATTCCAGGCTAGATAGCAGGAATAGGTCACAAAACAAAACCTTGGGTTTCTGATGTTGGGCGCACACGATATCCAGAGATTCTGTTGCTTTCTCTCTGTTATAAGTAGGAAAAATACACAGGTAAGTAGGGAAGAAAAATCAAGTGAGCACTTGGCTCTGAGGACTGAAGAGGAAAGCTGAGTGAGGGATTTGAACACCCCAGGTCTAGAGCTGAATGAAGGTCCGATTGCCCCAGGAACGCCCAGTTCCTAGCAGCAAGCTCACTGCACCAGAATGTCTTCCTTGGTCATGCAGAGAAACCAAGCATTTTTCTGATTATTTTACTGATGTTCTGATTTCCCACCTTTTACCCCAGACACGGAGCTGTGTGTCTGTCCGTGCACTAGTGTTGCCTTGAAAGCACTGCGGTTGAGAGCATCCGGGGGTCCTGGACCCGTGTCACGATGGGTGCATGGGTAAGTTTTCCTGCACCAGCAAGCAGTTCTGGCACAGCAGCAGGAGCTGGAGAATGTGACTCCCCTCTGCCAGTGTCTATGGGAGAGGATCAGATTCTGTGGTCACAGGGCTTGGTCTCCCAAGATCGCCTTCCAGGTCAGGTACCAGTGGCAGGTCCAGGCTGTCACCTGTGCTTCTGATCAATTGGCTAAAAACCAGAGGTTCTCAAGACTGCTCTTTTATTTTTGTTTTTTGGGTTTGTTTGTTTGTTTTTTTTTTTTTGGAGGCTTTATTCCTTAGGCTGATTGAAGAACTCATTTGCATGAGTGATGATTCAACAGCCAGGTCCTCTCCCCACAGGTCTGCGGGTGGGAATGGAAGTTCCAAACCTCTTAGCACTGGTGGATTCTCCTGGCAACAACCCCACCCTTAGGTGTGTCTAAAAGGCACCTCATTCACGTAAGAAAAAACACAAATTGGGAAATTCCAAGGGCTTGGGTACTATGAATCTGGAACTGTGGATGAAGACCACTAGAAGAAAAATTGTGTGTGTGTGCGTGCGTGCGTGCACGCGTGCGTGCATGTTTTCAGTAGCTCTTTTAAATGGTCACAGGTGCAAGGTAACCAACTTGCCTGGTGACGCCCGACCATCACCCCACTTTCTGACAGCCATGCATGGATGCAGTGTGGGATGTTTCTTACTCCTTTGGCCCAGGCAGCTTTGTGGAGCCTGGAGTTGATGCCAGAGGGCTCTGGTGTCAATGAGACACTGTCATTCCAGGAAGGAATTCAAGGAGGCAAGTGGTGCTGTCAAGTTTATCAGAAGCAGCACAGGAAGACCAAGCTCTCTGTTGGCAGGAAAGCTACAGAAAAAGGAAGTTTAAGCTAAGGAAATCCCTGATATCCTGGGGAATGGAATTCTTTTCTTGGTGGGTGGAACGAAGGGCGTGGTTATGAGTTCCTGCAAGCCCCTCCCCAGGATGCCTGGCATTTAGGCAGGAGTTTTAGGGCCATAGCTTAGGGCCTGTTTACTAACAGAGCGTCTTTTCTGTCAGCCCATCCCCACTATGTTTGGGTCTGCAGTGGCCTCTGGCCTCCCTGGGTGATACTGGCTTGCTTTAACATGCCTGAGCCTGTCCACTTCATTAATTTCCTGCTTATGCATCTGCGCTCCTACTCATTGTCTTCAAGGTATCCCCTTTGGCCTCTGCTGTCCCTCATCATAGTCACACATCTGGAGTGCCCATCTCCTTCATGGCAAGTTTCTGATGCCAAAGGGCACACTTTTTCAGGCCCAGTCTGTGACACACGTGTGAATGTCACTGGTGCATCTCTGGCCATGGCCTCTTTGATGGCTCTTCTCATCATGCTTCTTTGCGGGGGTAGCCATTCCGCCAGGCTCAGGTTGGAAAGGAAGAGTGCGGGGTATTGTGGGAGAGGGAAAGAGAGTCCCCGTGTGTGTGTGTGTGTGTGTGTGTGTGTGTGTGTGTGTGTGTGTATTTCTTATAAATCACAATATGGTGGTGCCTATGTCAGCCTCTGTGCTCATTACGATATTGCCCTCCTGCTTCTTACTGGCGTCACCTAACACAAGGCAATGGTCATAAAGGCCTGTATTGATCATCTCCTTAATACATGTAGGACATTGTGCCGAGTGCTTTCTGTCTGTTCATCTCTTGTCCCTGAAACAACCTTGTGAGTTTGGGACCATTGCTGTCCCTGACTTAGTCATGAGGATTCTAGGATCACACAGCTAAAAAGTGGGGGACATGGGGTTCAAAACCAGATCTGACTCCTAGCACCTTGCAACTCACCAGTTTTGTTTAGGGGGACTTGGAGCTGCAGGGGCTTTGAGAGACAGCTAGACGGGGCCTACCTCTGGTAATGGCAGAGCTGGTTCTAGAACCCGGGCTCCCCACCCCTGATGGCGCCCCTGCTGGCTTCTGGGAGACTCTTCTTCTTTTTCCAAAGCTCCCCAACTCAAATCTAGACTCTGCCAGAGATATGCTCCCAGGCGCTTTCACTCCCTGGCCCTGCCCCTGCCCCATCCATGCAGGACAGCTAGTCCTTCCCCAGACACCATTGTGTGACAAACCCAACTACCCCCCCCCCCCCACTCTGCTTTGGGGTCAGGGGAGGGGTGTCCATGTGGAGCTTCTCCTGCAGCACCTCTTCTGGAAGGCTTCCTGTTGGCAGGCGTGGGGACGAGTTTAGCCTGGGTACTGGGGCTTGTGTGGGTTTAGGGAGGTAAGCAGGAGGAGGGGTGTCACCACCAGACTGCCAGGCTCCAGGGAACCAGAGGGCTGTTCAAATCCTCTGAAGACCCATTTGTGTCTCCCCCACAGAGTGGCCTTGTGTCCCTGGTGGGGACAGTGAGGGGACTCTGTTTCTCACTCCTCTGCTTGGACTGTGCCTGCTCGTGCCAACCAGCTCTCCTCTCCCCACCGCTCCTTTCTGAGTGCACGCTTGCACTCGTGCTCCTGCAGGCACTGGGGCCTCCGTGAAGCACGCAGCTGTCTGCCCAGGAGGGGCTTGTATTCCACACCTGGTTGTCGCAGGACATGGCCTCTGTCGTCCCCTGGCTTCTGCTGGTCCACGTCGTCTGTTGTTCATAGATTTATTGTCCCGGGGCATCTGATTTCTGCCTGCCCTCCATCAGCTGACCCCCTGCTCTGTATTTTCACATCCACCTTTTCTTGAGAGAATCTCGTTAGTTCCCTAAACAAGACCTGGTTGGGCTCCACTGTTAACCCTTGAATGATGGTCCAGGGTTGTGTACCGAGACACAGGGATGAGGGAGTGGAAGGCCCTGTCTTCCAGAGCAACGGGCAAGGAAGACACTGACACATGAGTGTAAGACATAGTATCCAGGAGCAGAGAGCAGGGGATGCGATGGGAGGGGTCCCGACAGAGGGTGAGAGGCTGAGAGCATGGCAGAGTCAGTGTGGCACCGAAGCATCTGAATCACAAGGAAATGCATTCTGGGCAAGGACGGCAAGGCCCCAGTGGGGTTTGGAATGCTCTAGGAGTGAGGAGCCCATAGTGGCTGGAGTAGAGCGAGTCAGGGTGAGTGTAGGGGATCAGGTCAGAGAGATCCTGGGAGGACCTGCTTTAGTTCAGCAGATTCTGGGGGCCTTGATGACAGGATTGAACTCATCAGAAAGGCATCGTCCACCCCGGCTGCTGGGCGCTGATACCCTGAAGGAAGAGAGGATGGTGGCCAGTGACACCTGCCGTCACTCAAGCAGGAGCCACAGTGCCTAGACTGGGATGTGTGATGGACACAGGAGACATGACAGCTTCCAGGACTATTGGAAGTAGAGCTGAGGGTAGTGACTGTCACTCTGATAAGCTTTCCCTGTCTCCAAGTGGCATTGTCTCTGCTCCTGCATGCCTGCCTCGGTGGCCCGTGGGTTTCCTGGTCTTTAACAGGAAGACCTTAGTCATTTCTCCTTCTGGGGTCACTGAACCTGTGGGGCCCTGGTGGCAGATCTGTGATTGTTTAGAAGGAGCCCTGAGTCAGACTTCTTGCTGATGGGGACACCCCCACCTTTGCACCCTCTAGGAACCATGGGATTTCTGACTGGAAATGAAGGGACAGACCCCTGACTAAATTCCAGTCAGGAGCCTGGGGTTTCCCCCAACTTATCTCCTTCCCCGTATCTCCTGCAAGCCATGGAACTCAGCAACACCTTCTGCAGTGTCAGAGAGGTAAAGAGTTCACCCCCGGCTTGCAGAAGTGGCAGCACACGGGTCTGACAGCTGAGCCCCGACCTGGGGGCAGGGTGGGTGGGTGGGTGACAAAAGGCCTGGGCTTAGGGCCCACCAGCATCTGAGTTTGAATCCCGGCTCTGTCACGGACTGGCTGAATGACCCTGGCCATATCCCTTCCCTCTCTGTGCCCCAGTCTCCCTGTCTGTAAAATGGGACGGTAATAGGTTCCTTGCCTGGTTGGAGTGAGCAGCAAGGGAAGCAGTGGATGTGGAGTCTGAGACAGGACTCCCGGCGTGTGGGTCCGCAGCCGATGAGACCTCCTCTCTCCAGCTGCCTGTGTCTGTGGTCCCGCCTGGCATCATTGCCAGCATTTTGAAGTAGATGCGTCTTTGCCAGAGGCTGTCATGGAAACCAAGAGGTGGGGGAATCGGAGAGGCCCAGAGAAGGTGGGGGAGGGGGTGCCATTCCTGCTCACTCTTTGGCCCAACTCACTCCTTATACCCTGGCGAGGAGCAACCGAGTAGGGGAAGATGACTGGTGGAGGAGACAGGTTGACTGGGTTCCTGGATGTTCTGTTGCCCTCAGAGATGGGGACATGGGTCCCCATCTGAGGGGCCTCTCCACTCCCAGCCGTCTCCCAGACCCCTGAGGCCTGGACAGGTGGACCCAGGTGTGACTTGCTCTGGGACTCTGTCTGCCCTTCTTTCAGTGCTGTCAAGAGGTTACCTGCTATCTTTCCTTTGCAAACAACTGCCCTGGTGTCTCAGTCCGCTCAAAGCTTTGGCCATCTTGGTGTTTCTCTAGATTGATATTGAAGTGGATTGCAGGCAAGAATGGCCTGTTTGAGGGCCTGCTCCCCATCTCAGGGTGTCCTTTAATAATTAAACCCCTTTTTGACTCACCCCTAGAAAGGGTCCCATTCCCCTTCTCACGCAGCGCTCCCAGACCCATCCCACAGCTCTCTGTCTCCCCTGCAGCCTCAGTGTTACCACCCCCCCACCCCCAACTTAGAATGCAAACTTTAAATTGTGCAGCTTTGAGAATTTAGCTGAAAGACCCCTGGGCTTGGAGTCATGCTAGACCCCCGCACCCTGCCATCCTGAGACATGTGGGCACTGTGACACATTCATGTCCCTGTGTATCTCAGTTTTCTTAACTGTTAAAAGGAGTTGATAGCAGGACCTGTCTCACAGGAGTCAAGGAGCTAACCAGGTAAGGCACCTAGAAACCATATTATCACCTCAGGCCTTTCTTTAAACTTAGGAACAAGAGAGGAAACATGCACATACACAGACACACACACACGCACACACACACACACACTCTCTCTCTCTCTCTCTCTCTCTCTCTCTCTCTCTCTCTCTCTCTCTCTCTGTGTTTGTTTCTGCTGAGATGAAAAAAAATCTGCTAACGTTTTTCCTTGGAGGAGATGCTGCCAGATTTGGGTCAGTTTGTCAGATGTTTTGTGCACCTACTGTGTGCAGGGCTCTGTGCCAGGCACTGTGAGCCAGACAAGGCATGATTTGTGCTTCTGAATTGCAGCGTGGTGGGAAGGCGGCCTTTGTGCGGATACATTACATCCTTGGATGTTTGAAAAAGATGTGGTCCAGACAAGCACAGGGGTGACGGGGGCACAGAAACCAGAAGGAGGGGTGTAGCTCTCGCAGCCTGAGCTTATGCTAGCAGTTTTCAAAGATGAGTGGGACTTAATTCAGCAAAAGAAGGGGAGAAAGTCTCCCCAGGTAACCAAAATAGCACCCAAACTAGTGCAGTGTGTGCAGTTTGTGTTTCCCAGCCCCTAGATGGAGGCCAAAGGCAGGAGGTTGGGGGAGAGGGACCCACCTGGAGTGATGAGCAGGGAAGCCTCCCTCCCTGTCTTGGTCTAAATTAGTCTTTTCACTGCCATGAGAGAGAGCTTGAGGGTCACCTGTAGCCCAAGGGCTGTGGGGAGGGCTTGCCTGCCTACTGCTCTCTGGAAACTTGCTCTCCGAGGGGAGATCGTCAGACCAGTCGCTCCAGCATTCCTTGGGAGCTTGTTGGAAATGCAAAATCCCAGCCGCACCCCAGAGCTGTGGAATCTGCATTTCAACGGAATGACATGCATGCCTCACAGATTAAGGCTCATGGGGTGCTAAGAAGTGCTGGGGCATCAGCAGCCTGCTTCCAGTCTCCTGGCAGAGGTGGGCTTTTGCCCTTTGAGCCACCAGGCACCCCTCTGGGGAGTGGGCTGTGTTGGTGGTTTAGAGGAGGCTGATAGGCGATTGCCCCATCGCTGGGACTGCTGGGAAAGGGGAGATCTGGACCTGTTTTATAGCCCCTCTGGCGTCCCTTCCCTCCTCCGAGGCAGGGTTATGGGACAGCCAAACACAACTTCCTACTTACTCGCTAAGGGGAAAGCTTTCCTTTGTTCTTTGATAAAAGTCTCCGAATAAAAAATATTTGGGCAAGAAATGTGGCTCCTTCCAGAAGATGGTTTCTCTTCAAAGATAGGACACCCAGACCGCATGTGTGTCATTGTGCATGTGTGTGCTCCTCTGCGTGTTCCCTTGAGAACGGGAAAATGAATACAAAGTGCCCCCTCTCCAGGGGCCTTGAACATCAGCCAGGTGTTTGGGACTTTCGCCAGGGCCACCTGGGAACCTTGGAAGAGCTCTAAGAAGGGGAGCCGCAGTTGAATGTGCTCGTTGGAAGAGACCTCTGCCAGCAGTGAGGAAAGGCAGGAGGAGTCCAGAGACCAGCGTGGAGGCTGACATGGGGCTCAAGAGAAAGGCAGGCCTGGGGCCCACCAGTGGCCCGCTTGGCCCACCCTCCGTGTCAGCCCCCAGGGGTGCTGCATACATTCTGCTCCGCGGGCAGAGCTTCCAGTCTGTGGAGACTCAGGAAGCAGCTAAGTCTGAAGCAGCAACTGAGATCAGGCTTTGAATAGCATTTGGAACCCTTTGTGGGGTACCTAAGGCTAATAAGTTCATCTATTTTGATCTGACCGCTTTAGGAACTGCTGGCTGGAATCTCGGCCTCTTCTGGGAAGCCCTCCTAATTCATGTGTGTGTTGCCTGGTCCTCTCAGGCTGCACTTGATCAAGGCCAGATTTCATTTGCCTTTTAGGGTTTCCAAATGGTTCAGCCAAGGATAGGAGTGAAAATATTGCTTTGAGCCCTCTAAGACTAGAAGAGGCCCTTTCAGCTCTGACACCCCTGCTGGTTCCCATCACCTTGGGGAAAAGAATTGGTTTCCTCTGATGGCCCAACACTTGATTGAAGACCTTTCTGGGTTCCCTGAGTACAGAGGCTCAGGAAGCCGGGGTCCCTGCTGTAAAAGGGAAGAGAGAAGCACAGAGGAATAGTGGTAAGAAACGCCAGCTCCCAGTGCCTACTGCAGAGTTCACACACCATCAGTCCAGTGGTGACCCGAGAGCAAGGTGATGGCCACGTGGAGCCTTAACCTTGGAAGAAGGTAGCTGTCTGCAGCACTCTGAAGGCTGCAGTGGGCCTTGTGCAGAGAGGCCTGGCTGATGCTGGGATCAGAAGTAAGACCTAAAAGCTGGGAGCAGCTGCTCATGATTGCCCCCACAGCCTAGGGATGCAGCACAGGGAATGCTGGGGCCCCAGGAATGTGGGGAAAATGGGGAGGTGAACTGAAAGCTGGTGTGGAGACTGGGGCGATGGACTGTCTCCACCACCAGCACTCAGGCACACTCAGGCCTATACCCAACAGGATCTCAAGGTCGGTGTCTTAGCTGCATGGTTCGTGTGGGTCAGGAACCCTGGAGATCCAGGATGCTGAGTCAGATTGGAAGTGGTGAGTGGGGTTGGGATGCTAAGACCTGGTCACATCTCAGGGTCCCAGCTGGGGAGATTCCTTGGAAAAATAATACTTATGACAATAGCAACATCTATCATTACCCAACATTTAATTTGCGCCTCTACAGTTGACCTCATTCAGTCCTCACTACAGCCCTTTGAGATGGGTATTAATCACCATTTTGCAGGTGAGGAAGCTAAGGATCAGCAAGGTTAAATAAATTTCCTCCAGGCCACATGTCTAAAAAGCAACCGAATTGGGTTTCAAATTAAAATCTTTCTAGATCCCAAATCCTCGCCCCTGGCCATAGCTACCCTTAGTCATCCCAAGGGAAACAGGATAGACTTCCAGTGGTATGGACTAGGCCTGTGGATTCAGACCACTACCTCCTTTTGTAACAAATAGTGTGTGATGCTTTCTCTATCATCCTGAAATGAGTTGCTGCATCAATCACATAATCTACTTGGAAATACTAAAAACAGTAGTAATAATAATTAGTACATGCAAACCGTATGACCAGGGAAAAATAAAAGGAAAAACTGTAAGAAAATAATCCATATCTCACAATACAGTGCTTGAGCCTGCCTATTCTCAAATGTTGTCTGAAGCAGATGCCTTTCACTGCAATACACAGCTACAGAGGCGAATGGATACGTGTATGCTGAATTGGCAAATCTGACACTGCTCAGTGATCCCACCCAGGGTACTACAGCAAAAGAAACAAGGATTCCACCTTCCCTTCATTTACATGATCAGAACAGTCTTAGAAAAGTCAGAGCAGTTCTAAACTGTGCGATGAGTTTTTGTGCTTTTCTGTCTAAGCAGAATCAGGGTTCTGGGAATTAAATCGATGTTTCCATCTCCATATACTCTAGGGAACGTTGGGAAGATGGGTAGGACAAAGGACAATATTCCCTTATGTGGAACATTCCTGGCCCCTGCCAGTTGTTTTCTCCAAATCATTGTGGTAACTTGCAATGTTCCTCCACGTCCCAAATTCCCATAGAGAATGGCTCATTGGGTGCCCTCGCTACCTGTTGAGAGCCACTCTTCTAGGCAGCATGGTGGGATAGGGTAGTGTCCGAGGGCTAGAGAGGTGCTTGGGCCCTACACCTTCCAAAATACGCAGTGACTTCCAGGCCTCTGCCTACAGCTGCAGGTGACCCCTGAAGCTGCCCAGTGTTTCAGGTTGGCTTGGGGACTGGGCAGGCCTATAACTAAGTAAAGGGGCAAGAAATCAACTACTATTGTATGTTTACTCTCACATGGACCCATGGTCATACTGTTAATAAACAGTATGTGAAAGCAGGATTCCAGTAGGACTCTCTGATTCCAAAGGGGATGATTTCTACTGTACTTTAAAAAATTAAGTTGTCATTTGAAGGCTTACTGGAATGAGAATCTCAAGATAGACAGTGTTACAGTGCCCAGAAAACAGCTTAGAGTTGAGTAGAACCGCAGTACTACTCATCAGCCAACTAACATTGAAATGGCACTTCCTTCTTTTCTGGTGAACTCGTACTCATCCCTCAAAACTCAACTCAGACATCACCTGCTTTGTGAGTCATCCCCAGCTTCTCCAGGATGAAGCAGTATTCTCTCCTCTGGGCTTCGACATGCCTATTCTTAAGTCTCGTGGTGACACTTCTCACCTGTGGTGGGATTCCTGCTGTGTCTGTCTCCCCTGCTTGGTGATGAGCTCCTTGAGAGTGGAAACCTCTCATTCGTTTTAAGACAACCACCCTGCCACAACCCCCACCCCGCCGCCCCCAGCCTCTTCCTTTCATCTCCAGTGCCTCACATAGTGCCAGCTAGGAGCAGTCGCAGGCATTAATAAGTGCAGAATGGAGAGAAGGAAAAAAGTGCAGAATGAATGGGCGTGTGATTGGGTGCATTCACTTTGCCTGCTAAGTTACTGGTAGAGCAAACCATTCGTGCTGGGTGACTAAGTGGAGCAGGTCACAGTCACCTGGGATTTATGAGCTGTGGATAGCCTCTCTTGACATGGCAGCTTCTTGATTGACTCTGATAAGGACAAGATCAGCCTGTCCCTGCTGCAGCCCCACCTCCCTCTGGAGAGGTTTATCCAAAAGAGGCGCCTCCATGGAGTTTCTTTGAAACACATGTGTGCCCCATAGTCATGTCTGCTGTCTCATCCCGTTTTCTGGGTCCCTTACCTCCAAACCCGAGCTTTCAGTAGCAGAGAGAAGGGCCTTGGGTGACACTTGGATCCAGGCATGGAGGGTGGGGCGCTGCTCACCTGGCCCTGTCTTTCTCCTTCAGCACCCAGTACCCCCCTCATGCAGACTTCATTCTTTTTCTGTCTCCCGTGGGATCCAAGTTCATGGTCCCAGCTTCTGGGCACTGGCCTTTTTTGCTTCCAGTTCCAGTGTGTCATCCTCTCTCCTGAGGGCCATACACTAGAAATTTGTTCCCTAGCCCATTCTAGGTGAAAAGTCATGGGCTGTGGGGACAGACTTGGTTTCAAATCTGAGGTTTCTATTTCCTAGTTAGGTACTGGAGCAGACAGTTCAGTGACGACCCAGATCCCTTGAATCCTTTTTTTGCAGTTTCTAACCCTCCTCCAACCTCACTATGCTCTTGCCTCCAAAGGCATGCACCTATGATGCTTCTCTGGGAGTCTGCTGTTGGACTGTGAGTCATTTTGTCCCCATGTGCAGACACCCAGAATGCCCAAGAATTTGCACCCCAAATGCCCATGCCCTCAGTCCTTGCAAAGACTGCTGGGTGCAGGAGTATGAAAGCCCATCCCCCTGCGTGGGCCAGGCCACCCTATGAGAGGCAGTGCCTGCCATCCCAGAGCACTTCCCCAAGGCCAGGCAGGACCTGCTTGCCCTCACATGCTTGCTTGTCTGCTGAGTGATGAGGGCAAGTCACCTCACATTTCTGAGCCTGCTTCCTTGTCTGCAGTGGGATTAGTAATGCTTGCTTCTTCAGGTTGTTGACAGGCTGAAGCAAACTCCCTGCCCTGTGGCAAGTAATAGGTAATAGGACCCCAGCTCCTTTTAGCCAGCACCCTTTTTGACAAGTCAGCCAGAAGGACACTGGTCTGGAAAGTGGGCTTCCTGACTTCTTTTCTAAACTCACTGATTGCCCTTTAATATGTCTCTTGTCCTCCCAAGGCCTCAATTTCTTTTATTTTTTGACCACTTTTTTAAAGATATAATTCACATCCTGTACGGTTCTCCACTCACAGCGCACAATTCAGTGGTTTTGCCAAGTTCACAGAGATGCGCACTGATCATCATCATCTCGTTCTGGAACATTTTCATTGCCCCCCAAAGAAAGCCCTTACCCATTACAGTGACTTTCTGTTTCCTCCCCCACCCCAGCTCACAACAACCAGAAATCTGCTTTCTGTCTCTGTGAGTCTGCCTGTTCTGGACATTTCCTCTAAGTGGAGTCAGACAGCAGTTTGCCTGGGGGCTGACCTGTTTCTTTCAGTATGTTTTCAAGATCCATCCACATTCTAGCCTGGGTCAAAATGTCGTCTGTTTCTGATTCAGTGATACTCCACTGTATGGGGTCGTCTTATTGATCCGTTCATCGATGGACATTTGGGTGGTCTCCACTTTTTGGCTACTATGAATCATGTTGCTAGGTATGAGTTTCTGTGTTGACATGATTTTTTTTCTTTTGGGCATATGTGTTTAGCAGTAGAATTTCTGTGTCTTATGATAACTGTATGTTTCACTTTGGAGGAACTGGCTGACTTCCACAGTGGCTGCACCATGTTAAAGTCTCACCGACACGTAGGAATGTTCGGATTTCTGCACGTCCTCGACAGCACTTGTTTTCATTGTCTTGGCAATTTTAGCTTCCCTAGTGGGTGTGAAGGGGCATCTGATTGCCCCTTCTGACTGTCCCTTTGATTCATTTCCCCTGACAGATAATGAGGTGCTGATTGATCACTTATAGATCTTCTTTGAAATCAATTCCCTCACCTGTCACTTTCTGGTTTCTCTAGATTATGACACAAAGTATGCGAGATGCCCTACACAATCAGGTCGTTATTGTCGTTAGGTCGTTATTTTAATTCACAAGATTTCTGGACCAGGTAAGCCTCCAGGTATGGTCCAGTCTGTCCCTCCACTCTACCCACTTTACAGATGAAGCAACTCAGCCAGAGCGAGGGAGTTAGCTCCTGCTCTGGGCTTCAGAAATCTCCAGATCACAAGGGCAGGTCTCTTCCTCTCCATGCTCCTCACTGTTTTCATCTGTCAAATGGAGCTGAACAGGGCATCACTAGCCTGCTGTGAGCATCTCATATCTGGCAAGCATGGTCTGAAATGCTTTCCCACACATCATTTTTCTCCATCTTCCAACTTCCCTGAGTTATTCCTACCTGCCCATTTCACGGATGTGGAAACAGAGCTCAGAGAAGTGAAATCCTTTCCTGGAGTCTGATGTCTAGGAAGTGACAGCATCAGGATTTTCCAACCCCAAGGCCCATCCTCTCTCTTGCCTCCCGGGATATGCCATCTTGGGTTCATCCCAGTAAAGTGTTTTTCCTTTTATTTCTTTTCTAATATTTATTGTGATTAAATCTGAAACGTTCTAATAACCATAGAGGCCAAGGAAGATTTCCCAACATGATTCCTGGGGTCATTTCCTTCTCCTGCCCCTTTTCTGTATTCTAGGCTAGATATTTCAAATCTGCTCTTGATGAAACCAGGCAGGAAGAAGGGTCGTTTGTTGTCTGAAAGCTCCCACTGTCCAATCCCAAGACAGGCAGGGCCCTGCTGCTCAGAGAGCCAGGCCACAGAATGGTTTGCTCCCATTTTCAGAGCTGGGGTCTGTGTCTCCTGACTGCTGTATCACCAGTGGTCAGGACTTGGTGAAAGCAAACAGTTGGTCAGGAAAGATGCCTTCTGCTGGATTTCATTTTAGTTGAAATAAGTCTTTATTGAGGTAACATTGTTTTACACCATGATCTAAGTAAGTTTCAGGTGACTAGTATTATACTTTGACATCTGTATCTGCTCACAGTGTCACCCCAAAAGTCCAGTTTGCATTCACCACCAGACACCTGACCCCTTTACCCATTTCACTCATTCCCTAGCTCCTTCCCCTCTGGTAACCACAGTCTGTTCTTTGAATCCAAGAGCTTGTTTCTGTCTCATTTTTGTGATTCATTTGGTTTGTTTCTTATATTCCACAAGAGTGAGATCATGCAGCGTTTGTCCTTCTCCTCCGCCTGACTGACTTCACTTAGTATCAGATCCCTGGAGACCGTATCCGTGTTGTCACAAATGACAAGACTTGATCTCTTTTTTAATAGCTGAGTAGTATTTCACTGTGTATCTGTGCCATACCTTCTTTATCCACTCATCCATCCATGGGCAGTTAGGCTGTGTCCGTGTCTCGGCAATTGTAAATGATGCCGCGGGGTGGGGGGCGTTAAATCTTAACCACAGCCAGCCCTCAACTCTCCCCCTTCCAACTGGTGTGTTCTTACAATGAAAGCAGTCAGGAAAAATTTCCTATATTTGGCATGCACTATTCTAAGGCCTCTACATTTTTTCTGTTTTTCTTTTTCATGTGTTGATAGGTTTAATTCTCAGAACTGAAATCTCAAGCACAAACCACACACCACATGAAACTAGTGAGTAAATAATGACTAAATTCCCATTTGTTAAAATACAGATCTATAATGCTGTTCAGCTGGCTTACTGTTATGCAGTTAACTTAGTTCTCTTTTTTCTTTTTTTTTAAATTATTTTTTGAAGAGACACTGTATCATAACATTACATATGTTAAGGTTACAAATCCATATCTATATATAATGCACAAGTTCACCGTCATTTCATTTCTATCTTCACCGTATAGTCGATCCCCTCTATCCAATTTGCCCACCCGCTTCCCTTCCTGCAACCACTAGTTCAACTTTACTGACTAAAAGTTTATTTTTTTACTGTAAACCATAGGCTATTTATTATACAGATTTTGTGTGTGTGTGTGTGTGTGTGTGTGTGTGTGTGTGTGTGTGTGTGTGTTGTAAAGATCTGCATTTTTACTTTTGCTGGGATAGGAAATAACGATTCCAGGAAAGAAAACATTATTATAATTGAACTTAATACATAAAATCATTAATGTTCTTAGCATTACATCAATTATAAATGAAGACTTGCTTTAGTTTATGAAACAGCACATAAAACAGCATTGATACTTTTAGAGACACTCATTTGTAAACAATTTTTGCAGAAATCTTGCATCTTTCCAAGGAGTAAGATTGGCTTTGCTCTTGCCTTTTATCACTAAACATTAGTGACAGCAAAAGCCTTTCATTTTTCTTGGTGACAATCTTAAAAACTCTCTGGGCTCCAAATGACCAATTAGTGCCAAAGCAGTGAAGACACTTCAGTTATCTTGGTTTAGACTCTGAGCTGAGCTTTCACTTATAGCTGTTAACAGCCTGATAATTAGATTTCTTTCTGAACATAAGCTAAATTCTATAAAGGATTCTGGAACTTTACAAGTACATGATCCACGTTAGTATAGTTTGTGTTGCTCCAGATGAGGACTTTGATCTCTTTCTCTTTTTGGGTCGGATGGTGCAGTTATGCTTTGGTTGATTTCTTCTTTTGTTTTTGCCTTCATTTCCTCCCTGGGGATGTATTTTGAGGTTACCCTGAAGGTGGCATTCACAGTTCTGTGTTTACTACCTAATTTTATTTGAAAGCATATCAGTCTTCCACTCATTCTAACTATCCACATTTTTGTTCTCTTCTCTTCTTCCCCAATTTTAATATTTGCTGTCGTACTGATTTCCTGTGTGGGTTCTTTACACTTTATAGAGCATCCTTTAATATTTTTTGCAAAGCTGGTTTTATGGTGATGAACTCCTTTAACTTTTGCTTGTCAGAAAAGGTTTTTATCATTCCTTCAGTTCTGAGTGATAATCTTGCCGGATATAGTATCCTAAATTGAAAATCACTTTCTTTCAGGGCTTTGGATATATTCTGCCATTCCCTTCTGGCCTGTAGAGTTTCATTTGAGAAGTCCGCTGACAACCTTATGAGGGCTCCTCTGTATGTGACATGTTTTTCTCTGTCTGCTTTTGATAGTCTTTCTTTATCTTGTATTTTTGACATTTTTATGATGATATGTCTAGGTGTATTTCTGTTTGGGTTTCTTTTATTAGGAATTCTTTGAGCTTCCTGGATCTGGAGGCTTGTTTTATTCTTCAAATTAGGGAAGTTCTCATCTATTGTTTCTTCAAATATGGTTTCTGCCCCCTTTTCTCTCTCTTCCTCTGGGACCCCTGTGATGTGAATGTTGTTCCTTTTTTTGTTATTCCAGAGGTCTCGAATGCTGTCTTTGATTCTTTGAATTTTTTTTTTTAATGTCTTTGCTGGTTTTCTTGATTGAGGTCCTCTGTCCTATCTTCCAGGTCAATGATTCTATTGGAAGCTTCATCCATCCTATTATTGAGTCCCTCTATTGAGTTCTTTAATTCAGCCATCATGTCTCTTACCTGTTTGATGTCTTGTTTTAATTCTTCTCTTTGCTTCCTGACATTCTCATTTGCTGCCTCTACTGATTTCTGGATTCCCATGAGTATGTTACTGTTACTCTGAATTCCTCTTCAGGTAATTTACATACATCTGTTGTATTCAGATTTTCTCCTCAATTTTTGATTGGATCCATCATTTCATATATATTCTCTATGCTAAGTCCTTTACATGCTTTAAACACAGTTAATTGTCATACTACCTGTAAGCTAGTATTACTGCTTTTCCCCCAAAGAAAGAGACACAGAGAGGTTAAGAAACTTGTCTGAAATAGCACAGCTCAAAAATAGCCAAGTCAGAATTTGAACACAGGTAACCGAACTCCATGCTCTTAACCACTGAAAGTCTTGCTTCCTCTAAAAACTGCCAGTGAAGCCCATCCTGCCAGCCCTCCCTCCTGTCTCTAGGGCCAACTTTCCCCTAGACAGGAACCAGTGGCTCCCAGAAAGCAGAGCCTTTATTACAGTGTCAGGCATTCCCAGAGGGGTGCAGAAGCAGCGCTTCCTGACATGCCCAGATAATGTTTTCCAAGCAGAAGGGAGAAAATCAGACTAACTGGGATGGGCTAAATGGGCATGGGGTTTATCCCTGGGGCTCCTGGCTTTACTCTTACATTACTTTTAGAATGTTTTCTTAAATGGAACAATGCCCATTAAAAAAGCAAAGCCAACACACCCTGCCAATAGTTACCCTTTGGATGATGGGCCCCAAAGACACATCCTCAGAGAAAATCCTGGGAAATGATGGAAAAATCCCAGTGCCTGGGTGCTGGCCTTGCAAATGCATATTCCCATGCTGCTGCAGCTCCTGGATCCCTCCCAGAATCCTAGAGTTGGAGGGTGGGCTCCTCTCAACCCTTTCATTCCTGTAACTCTGAGGCCAGGCTTCACATCGATTCTGCCCTTTGCCCTTCCAAGAAACCTGCTTTTGGGGTACCCCTGGAGCATACAAGAACACCAGAGCTTCAGAAGGGCTGGCCAGCTGTCAAAAAGCTGCACTACTTGACCCCTGCTAATTCATAACCATGGCAAATAAGCATTATTTTCTCAGGATGGGTGACGGGGGGCGTGGGAGGGGCTTTGCTGTGATGCTGTGATGTCAGTGCACAGACACATCCCTGTGGTGCCCCAGTCATCACAGCTGCAGTGTTTCCTGGGCCTCCTTGATCCAGATGATTAAACTTTACAAATGACAGAGGTATAATAATAACCGGTAATATTATTACCATTTTGCAGAGGGGAAAGCTGAGGCTCTGAGAGGTGAACTGACGTACCCAAGAGCAAGCCACTTTTCTCTTGAGAAAGCTGGGGGCCAGCTCAGAGCTCTCTGGTGCCACTCGCTGCCTACCCCTGAATGAAGGAAAGAAAAGGATACATTTGTCTCTCTTGCTTGAAGGATGAGGATCTGGGGTCTCTCTGGTCCCTCCTCTCTGTCAGGTTAGGAGACCATCACCACCCAGTTGTGGGGCATCAGGTAGCATGGGCTGGGAGACCTGGGTTCTCGCCTCGCCTGCACCACAGGTATGCTTTGGGGTAATGTGATCATGTATGCAAGTGCTCGACTCCGGAAAGGATAAGCAAACTGACACACAGAACAGAAGAGAGCCCAGGAATAGACCCAAATACACACAGGGATTTAGGGTGATTTAAACGTAACATTGCAAATTACTGGAGAAAAGGAACTACTCAATAAATGATGTTGGGATGGCGTGTCCTAGTGGAGCCTCAGGTAGGTCAGTCACCTCCAAAAGATGCAGGTCACATACCCCTGGATTTGAGTCCCGGATCCCCGGGAGAACCACCAGTTTGAACAACTAAAATGGAAATGGAATAAATACTTCTCTCCCTGCCTGCCTACTTGCTTACCTTCATTCCTGTTTGCAACTTTCCTTAAAAAAAAAAAAAAAATGGTGTTAGAACAATTGGAGAACAAATTGGAAACTACTACATTGGACCGCAACTCATTCTTTCACCCGAAATTAATTTCAGATGGATCAGAAATTTAAATTAAAAAAAGGTAAAATACAACTACTTGAAGAAGACATTTTAAACATATTCCCAGAGTAGTCCTTCCTAAGTTTAATGTGTAATCAAAAATACACCAAAAATGTTTGACAAATTCTCATACTTAAGAAATTTAAATGTCTTCATCACAACTCCATAAGCAAAGTCAAAGACACATGTATAAAGATGTGATTGGAGGAGAGTCTGACATGACAGTGTTTGAAAACAACCATAAATGCCCACCTATAAAGTACTGGGTAAATAAATAATCATATAGTCATGTGTGGTTTACTATGCAATTATGAAAAAGGATGAAGTCTGTTCATATAAACGAATACAGAATGCTTTCAAGAACCATTTGCTTAAAAGGGAGGGAGCAAAGAACATATGAATACACAGGACATCAGTTACAGGGATGCTTCTGGGGATAAGATCTAAGTGACTAGGCGTTAGAACTGTCTTTTTACTCTAATTTCTTTAAGTTTTTGTTTTGTTTTGTTTTCTTAAGGAAAGGTACAGGCAGGAATGAAGGTGAGCAGGTAGGAAAAATGAGGAGGAAGCATTTTCATTTCTTTTATTTTGGTTGTTGTTTCCCCTGGCCACAGGCTGCGAACCCAGTAAGGTCCTTGGGATGTATGTGAACTGCGCTCAGCCAGAGGTTGCAGGCCTAACCACTACTCCACCAGGACTTGCCAAGTAATTTTTTTCTAACCCTGTGCATACATGTTTGTCATATATCCAAATAAATAAGTAAATGAACAAACAGCACAAAAACAACTGGCACATAGGAGTTGCTCTTAATATGCTAGTGCCTTCCCTTCTGCTACCGGGGATGTTCCATTCTAGTGCGGCCACACTCTCCGGGCCGTTGTGGAGATGAAGTGCAGCAGTCAAGAGGTGTTCAGTCTTCCGACATAGAGGACCAGTGGTAATAACAACAGCATCCTGGTCACTTAAGGAGGCACTCCGGAGGCCTGGTCTGCTTGGACTAGTGATTCAAGTTTTCCCTCTCTGGGCCTCAGTTTTGTCCTATGTAAAATGGTCCCACTGTGTCTGATGTTGGCAATTCCTGACCCTGCAGGGCTGGAAGGCTTCCTCCTTATTCCAACAGGAGCTGCCTCACCCTCTGCCTTCCCCACTCAGCTGGATGCCCCACCCCCCCCCCCCCCCCCCCCCCCCCGGGATTATGAAATTTGCCTTCCACTCACCCTCAGGGTTATGCAATTCCAGACCTGCCCTCTTCCCAAACTTCAGGGCAGGGTCTGGATAGGAGAACTCAACTGGCTGCTTGGAATAACAAGCCCTCTGAGTTATTGCTGTGACCCTCTTGCCACTGATAACAAAGATACCTTTTTCTCTCCCGATTAAGGTGCCAACAAAATGATTAGAGTAAATAAAAAACTGCAATTCCCTGTGACAGGAGGTACAGCAGATCCTAAGAAACAAGGGAAGCTCACTTGGAAGTCAGCTTAGCCTGCATCTTTAAAGTACTTTTTCTTTCAACTACAAAAGTGCTACAACAGAATTACAGCTTATTTTGGAACATCGGAGAGAAAAGGAATATCCCAGTCCTCAAATACAGTTGCAACTATGATCGCAGTTGTATGTGGTTGTAGACATGTCAGCACAGCTCACATGTAGGTTTATAGCCGCCTTTTTCATTGAACATACATCAAAAGGGCTTTTCCATGTTACTAAAGCCTCTGCATCTTCAGATTGTAAGAACTGCACCATAGTCCATCAGTTGCTTGTGCTTAGTTGACTTAGCTTTTCCTTATTGCTGGACCTTGAGATTTTATCTCCTTTCTCCTATAATAAAAAATACACAATGCAGTGTTGTCCTGCATATTATATAAAAATGATTCGTTTGAGCATCATTGTTTAAGACAGTGACTCTCAGAAGAAAGATGCAGTTGGCTAGAAGGTATTTGGAGGGAAAAAATTCTCCAATTTCACTCATAAAATCATGATAACCATGAAATACTACTTGTTTAACTTTATCAAATTAACACTTCATTTTCTTTAATTACAGTATGAAGTTTTGATAATAAGTGGTAAAGGCAGAAAGTGGTATTTGTTTTTAGCAAGAGTAATTATAGATTATATATAGAGAGAGAGGGAGAATAAAAGATGTGTGTATGTATATGTGTATATGCCTTTGCTCCTTTAATTCTAATAGGAATTTATCCTAAAGAAATCATCAGATACGTGCAAAGATTTATGTATAAGGATATACATTATGATATTTTTATACATTAAAAAATTGTAAACACCATCAGTATTCAATGATAAGTTAATGGTTTAAGTAAGCTGTGGAAAATCAATGTGCTAGAATTTCTATGTAACTATTAAAAATCACTTTTTAAAGAATAGATAATGACCTGAGGGAAAGCTCAGAGTGTCCTAGGAAGTGAAAAATGTAGACATCAAAGCCAAATTAGTCAAAACGGTGCCCTCCTCATTTTAGAAGACATATATGTTAACACATTTTATTTATGTAATGTTACACATACATATACACACATACATAAACATACACACATATATAATGCTACTTAATATAATTTTATATAGAGAAAAGACTAGAAAGCAATATACCAAAATGTTAACTTTGGGATCTGGGGTTAGGAATAATTAAGAACATTTTAGTGTGTGTGTTGCTTTAAAGGAAAGGTGCAGGCAGGAATGAAGGAGAGCAGAAGCAGGCAGGCAGGGCAAGAGAGGAGGAAGAAGCATTTTATTTTATTTAGTTGTTCATCTCGGTTGTTTCTGCTGGTCCCAGGTTGCAAACTGGGTGTTTTGGGGTGTATGCCACTCCACCAGGGCACACCTAAGTTTCTTGTTTATACTTTACTCTAGTTTTCATAGTAACCTTTTTCTCTTTAGCGTAAAACAATGCATACTTTAAAAGCCTGATCACATGTGAAAATAATCAGATGGTCAGAGCAAATAGGGTTGTGAGGTCTTATCTCTCATAAAGTCTTACCATCAACATTGTTAGGAGTTAGTTGTAAGTGGGTGAGCCATGGGTGTAAGCCAAAGATGTATTTGATTTAATTGGTCTGATTCAATTTCATACACAATTTTGTATTTCCTCCTTCTCTTTGAAAAAAAAAAAAATCGAAAGATTTGCCAACACCTGGCTCATTTCCTGTTGGGAAAACCAATAGTTTTCATGCACGTTGAGCAAGAAGGAGGACTTTGCAGAGTGACAGGATTTGAGAGGAAGGGAAAAGTTTGGAAGGAAATTAGTCTATCCTTGACTTTTTGGGGGGTCCATGACCAAGCCATGCTGCCTCCCAGCAATGAATTTTCAGAGTCATGAACCAGCCGCTTAGCCCCAAGGGAATTAAAGGTTCAAAGGGAAGAACTTGAGAAAAGCTGGAGCTATTGTAAAAGATCGTGTCCTTGACAGTGCAGTCCTTCTTTTCTTTCTTCCTCTTCCAAATGTAAACTCATGGTGTAGACTTGGCCTGCGGTTTTCCCTTAAGGCAAGGGGCATTAGCAAACTTCCCCCAAACAGACAACATCCACAAAATTCCGAAACACTTGTTTCAATGATAAACTGCAGGATGAAAATAACATACATCTGATTAAAGTGAAAAAACAGAGCACCTCTTTTGGCTAGAAAATTATTACATCATCAGGGAAGCCTTCTTTTTAGCTTATGTCATCATTTCTCAAATAAACTGGGCATGGTGCTAAACTATGAGAGAATCAAAGGTGAACAGAATTTGGCTCCAGATCACATAATGAGTAATGCTCACCGAAAATTCCATGTGCTCCCCTGCATTTCCAGCCGCTGAAGTTAATCAGGGGCAGTGACTATTCTAATTAGTCAAGTTCAAAGCACTTTAGTGGGCATCTGAGAACGCCTGGCACTTTCTTCTCCTGTCAATCAGCATTTTAAATTCCACATTTGAACCACTATTTTCAGACCAATGTTTCTTCATCCTGGGGTTCCCAGTAGGCATGGGGCACCTGTGTGTCCTGGGGTGCAGAGTCAGTTGGAAAAGGAATTCAAGGAATTGGTCAGTGACAGCACACAGCAAATCTGTTGAGCAGCACAGAGGGACAGCAAAGCCACAAATACTGTAAACTGAGGGAGAGTCTTATGTATCCAGAGACTATTTTCTACTTGTGTGGGAATTGCTAGGGGTTGCTAAGGAAATGTCTTTTCTGCTAGTCTTATCTTTGGCGTACCTATGGCTTGGATGGTTGTAGCTTGCTTTGAGTGGTGCTAGTTTATTTGGGTGGTATTAGCTGGTTTGGTGGTATCAGCTTATCTTTAGTATGGATCTATGGTTTGTTAATCTCCTGCTGGCTTGTACATCTGTGATCATGCTTCCTTGTTCTCCTGTCCCCTGTGCTGTGCCTCATCACTGTTTCTCTAAGTGACTCCTTGTAGCAGAACTCCCCCCTCCCCCGCCCCAGGAGAAGCACTGGTCCATTAGCATGAGGGAGAAGTGAACCGTTGCTTTGTTATCCCGCTGAGGTTTGGGAGTTAATTTGTCCTGCAACTAGCCTAGTCTAGGCTGAATTCCTTTCATTTGCTCCTCACAGTCATCCTGTTACAGAGAGACTCCATGTTCTAAATCCACATTTTTGCCCTGTATCACATAGTAAGTTACAGAACCAGCATTCAACCTCAGGTCTGCCTGACCTCAAGGCTGGTGTTTTCCTCTACACTGATTTCAGGTTCAGTGGTGCCGAGACATGATAATGCATTCTGTAAGACAAACACTGGAGGCTGGGGAGGCAGAGTGAAAGGAAGTCTTGAGTTTAAGAAGGAGCATCCAAGCTCAAGTTCCCAAGTTAGAATGCTGGTATTACAGCAAGACAAAAAGACCCCACTTGATACACTGCTTAGGTTCTGACCACCCCTTGATAACGCATGTGTGGATGCCATTAATATCCGTCAGATGCATTGCTGCTGTCTGCTCCCGTCAGCCAGAAGGTAAGCTATTTACTGTTTCACAAATACTGTCTCAATATAACATAAATAACCCAGAAATGAGGTCAAAAGTTGTAAAACATTAGAATGAGAGAGAACCTCTTTGAGATGCTCTCATTTGAGAGTCGAGGGTGAGGACCAGAGCTGGGAAATCCCATGTTTTACATTACACAGTGCGTTCCCAGCAGCTTTCTCGCCGTGTCTCAAACACTTAGCCTGAGTTTCTGTAGAGGTCCACAGAAGAAAATCCTTGTGTGGCTTGCCTTTCTTCTTCTGTCGGCCCATAAATACTTCCTGAAGGTAGGATTGGTATCAGACTCACTCCTCCTCTCTGTTCCTCATGCACATGTTTACCAGAAACTGTGTTCACATCAGTGATTTCTTCTGAGAGTTACAGAAACTCGCAGAGTGAGTCAGGCTGGTCTAGTTCCCATTGTACACAGACAGAAAGGTCTCGGTGAGAACAGTGGTGTGTCCAAGGTCACACAACTTGTGTGTATCTAGTTTTCCTCTCAGACCTACCTGCTTTCCTCCTGAACCCAGAAGAATCCCCAGGCTTATGTCCGGGACCAGCCAGTGGCCAAGACCACGGTCCTGCGCTCTGCAGCACTATAGGTTTACTGGCTCTCTGTGATTCGATCTCTTCCACTGTGAAATGGAGAGAATAGTAACCTATCGCAGGAAGAATTAGGTGGACGATACATATCAAGCTCTTCGGACAATGCTTGCAGCAATGTGTGGTTAGCAGTCAGTACTCTGATGAGATGCGTGGCATCCATGGGTGGAGAGTTTGGCCATTCTCAGGGGACCCCAGTGGTGTCTAACATGTAACTGTTTGTTGTTTGGCCGAGAGAAAAGTTAACCCCTCACATGGAGTGGTATACTGGTAGTCATTTAAAAACACACACACACACATACTTCTCTGAAAAATGGTCGCTAAGGGCGTGAGAAGAGTTAAAATCAGAGCGTTGGAGGAGCATGGGAAGGCTTCGGGACACCCCTATGCATGTTGGTAGAAGGCGTTTAGTTGGGTGCCCAGGAACACCCAATCCTGCCCTGAAAGTCGCATGGGGGAATGGAAATGGCCAAAGGCACAGAGCAGAGTCTCATTCTGAAACTGTGACCCCAGAAACCCACCTGGGCCCCAAGTGGGCTTGACCAGCCCAGACAAGAAGGCTCCTTCCCTGGCCCACAATCAGCCTGGATTCCCACCCCTGCACAGAGAGAAGAGACCCTGAGGCCAGGCTCACCCACTGCTCACCTGGGCCTTCAGAGGACAGGGCAGTGGGCCAGCACCAGGAAGGAGGAGCTGGTCTTGATGTGACTGATCTGGCACAGGGGTGTCCAAGCACGAATGCCAATCCGTGTCCAGGATAGTGTGCGTGCGGAATGACATGCACGGTACCACAAATCTGGGGTCTTGGTGAGATGTTTGTATGAAAGACACTTGGCTTTCCTAAAGGAGAAAATGGGGTAAGTGTGGTTCAGTGTAGTGAGAGAACAGAAACTGAAGGCAATTTGTTCAGATCCCCAAACTTTGACCCTTTCTAGTTGTGTGCGTTTGAACAAAGATTCTTGCTTCTCCATGCCTCTGTGTTTCTAACTCTAGAATAGAAGCAATCATTCCTACCTTGCTCGTGGTCATGTTGAGGGTTACATGGGCTTGCTAAGTGGTTGCCATCACATCGGGGCTCGAAAACCAAGTGCCAGACACTGATCACCTTCACCTCAGTGTTTTGCAAATTTCACGGTGTTTGTCTTCCTCGTTTACCAACACTGCTCTTCTTTACTTAATGACTTTCTAAGTCAACTCACCTTTTAATTAAGACTCATCCTGAACTTCTAGTCTGAAAATTGAGTTTGCTGTGCTCTAATATGCCTTAAATATGTCTAGTTATTAAAACAATATTGTGTGTGTGAGAGAGACAGAACAAGAAGTGGGGGGTCACTGTGTTTACCAGCATCTGTCTACACACCACACTTTGAGGTGTTCCAAATGCCCATATTAATCCTGTCAGGAGGAGAACCCTCCCCTTTTAGAGCTGAAGAAATGAGCTTCCTGATCAGTAACTGGCATCTGGCCAGTACCTTTGACAGGTCAGTTTGACATTCCTTCAAAACATTTTCTTTTTAAGAGGAATCTTTCAGATCCTGAGTCCTTTCTTGCCTGCAACCAAAAAGAACTAAACATTGTTGAGAGCAGTTCCTTGGAACACTTCTGTAAGGCTGCTTTCCTCTTGAAAACATTCAGATCCATCTCAGTACCTTGTAAATCAAATCCAAGCCTCCCACATGAAAGGAAGCCAGGAGCAGCTTCAAATGAGGTCAGCTGGTCTTCAAAGGCAGTTTGTGCTCCAGCCGGACCCACGTCTGCCATGTGGTTTCTTGACAGCCCACCCTGCCCCTGAAAGTCCCTCTACCTCAGCACGGGGAGTTGGAATGACCTGGAGTGGCCCTGCCAGGGCTCAGGAGTCTCCACGTATCATCAGGGCATAGCAACTTTTATGATGGCTCTTGATTCAGTCCTGGGATGTCTGAACTCTCTAAGCCCAGGGGCTTGGCTTCCTGTTCATGCATTTTGGAGTTCTCTGGGACTCTCTGGGATACCAGGGACAGAAGCCACTTCAAGCAGGGCACTCCTTCTAAGGGCACAGAGCTTCCCAAGGATCAAGGTACGACTGCAGAGGGGCTTCAGGAAGGCCTGGCACCAGGGCCTAAAGTGAGCAGAGGCGCTGCCCTCCCTCCATTCCCCTGCAGCCTTCTCTCTCCCAGTTGCTTTCTCTGTGTCTGATTCCTTCTCTGTTCTTAGCAGACCAGCTGTCCCTGCTTCCAGTGTCCTGGTGGCCAAAAGTGACCACACCTCTGTGTCACCTGAGAGACTGAAATGTTTCCTCTCATAGGGTAATCCCACCCTCCCAGGAAAGGGACTGATAGTCTAGCCCCTCTGTCCATTCACCTTCCTGAAGCCAGATGGATCTTTTCAAACTGGCAATCTGGTTATGTTCTCCTCTCTCCGAAAACTCTTCAGTGGCCCCTCGTACTCTTAGGATGAGGACAAAAGCTCCGCGGTGTCCCTCCTGGGACTGACTGCTGCCTTATCTCCTCGCCCACTCTGCTGATCACTCTGAACTCCAGCTGGGTCTCTGCCCCTGCCTTTCCCTCTTCCCAAGTCCCCTTTCTTTTGCTCCAACCTCCCTGATGTGGTCATGGCTTTCGACAGATTTAGCTCATCAGTCAGCAACAGATGCACTCATTCATTTGTGTATATGATTCTTTAATTCTTACATGTCTTCAGCTGCTGGCTCCATCAAAATCAGAATATGCCTGTTTATTCTCCCACACACAGTGGGTGCATCTCAGTCACAGTTTATGCTTGAGCCTTTAGTGAAGTCATCTCCAGAGCCTTTCAGAGCAGCAGCGCTTTAAGCCCATAGGCGGGGCTTGACATGCTGCCTTTTGGGAAACTGTACATGATGCCGTCACAGGGAATTGTGTCCCAGATCATGCAGAGCCACTCAGCTACTCAAAGTGTGGTCCATGGACCAGCAATATCAGCAGCATCTGGGAGTTTGTGAAAAATACAGACTCGGACTTAATGCCATGGATCGGAATCCATATTCTAACAGGAGATTTATGTGCATGTTAAAGTTCGAAAGCACTGGACAGAGACACCCTTATATCTGCTGTAACCACCCTTGATTTCTTTCCATTTCTCGCTGCTTGTTTAATGTTGGACTTCTCTTCAAGATCCTGAGTTTCCTGAGGGCTTGGAGCCAGGCTGTTTTGCCATCATGTTAACCTCAGGACCTGGTAGGCAGCCTGGTGTATAAGGTGAGGATATTTTTCCCCCCTAAAATTATCCCCCAGCAAAGAGTCCCTACAAAGTCTTTTATATTATAGGAGGCTCTATAAATTACTTTGTTTTGAACAAAAAGTACTATCTGGGAATGGCACATTCATCTGAAAATGACCTCAGTGCTACTTTGGGTGTTTAGTGTGGTCATACAATGGATTCAATAAAAAAAAAAAATAGGTAAAGAAATACAACCCAATTTAGTCATCATTTCTGGGAAGTCTGACTTTACCATTGTCAACATGGGCTGTCACTGTAAAGGTGCCTTTTGAAGGTCATACTGAAAATTAGTGCAGTGTGGGACCATAGCACACATCCACAGAGTGGATGCTCATCCAAGGCTTCCCCCATGTCAACGCCATTCCTCACAGGGCAGCACTAGCTCTTAGGGACACAGGAAAGAGGACCATACTTGGCAGGTGGTGGACAGGTCCCTGTCCTGCTTTTGGCTACCAGCTGGGAATGGCTGGCCTGCCGCGTTTCCTCGCTGGAAAATGGGCTTGCTGCTCACGACTCTGCTTGTGTTTTGATATCACTAGTTTCAATCTCAAGCTGAAGCCTTGGTTATACAGCCCCCCACTGCTCCCTCACTGGCTCCCTGATACCAGCAGTCAGCTGATCCCCTCACTACCTATGGCCGCTGCGCTCTGGAGCACAGAGTCAAGGAGACCTGGGCCCGCCCTTCTGCAAAGCTCTAGTCAAGTGAGTTGGGGTTTTCTGTAACATCCGCCGAACTCATCTGAACAATTACATGCGTCATGGAGAGATAAGAGAGCTTGAGACCAGGTGGAGAGTGCAGGGAGAAGTGGACTTGAGCTCCAGCACTGGGCCCTCTGGGACATCCTTTGTACTTAGCTGGGATGTCACTTCCCCCACAGAGCCTTCCTGGAGCCCCTCTGGGGGGTCTTTCTTCCCCTCTGGTCTCCTCTCTCCATGTTGCTCCTTGACTGGGGGGGCGCATCTTCTCTCCTGCTGCCTGTGCACTGCGAGAGCCGGGCTGGTCGTTGGTCATTTCTGTGTCCCCATGATTGTGCCTTACACATAATAGGCACATGAAAAACATTAGGGGAATAAATGCAGAATGAGTAAATCAATATTGTACTTCCTAGCTCTCAAGATAGCAGGGATCTCCCCTAGCACCCCACCTGGTTGACAGATGAGGAGTCATTTCCCAGCTCTGGGTCTCCGCTTTCAGACAGGAGGATTACAGTTCATCTCCAGAAAAGACTCCCTGGCCGGGTGGCATTTTCTGTTGAGGGTCTGCTCTGTGCAGGGTGTGTGGTCCAGGAGGGAACGAGACGCCTTCCCTTCCACAGAGATACCCTGGGGCTAGACTGGAGGTTCTTTGCCTTTCATCGGGGAGCACCCCTTTGATGGTCTCTTCCCAGAAAGGCATGCCCACCTCACTGGGCTGTGCACTGAGCTGGGACCCATCAGTGGATTCCTTCAGAAAAAGGCATCAGAGGTTTCTGCCTCCCAGGCCTGTCTGAGCTGGAGCAAGAACCAAGGAAGGAAGAGCACCGCCTTTGTTAGGGCGCCCGGGCAGAAGGGAGGCAGACATGCACAGAGGCCCGGAGGCCCTGGGAAGGCAGGAAAGCTGCTCTTGTGCAGGCCGTGGCCGGGGCACAGACAGGAGGACAGTCCCATGTGGGCAGAGGGTGGTGCACGGCCCACCGGGCTCGGGTGCTGGGGACTGGTGAGTCATTGTGTGACTGGAGCAAAACCGGAGAGGTTTGGGGTTGAGGGGCCCATGGAATCGTTTTGGGAGAGGAGTCAGAGGAAGAGGCCCAGGACAGGATACTTGTGGGTGTGCCCTAAGACGGGATAGGAGTGGAAATCTCTGCAGAGGTCCACAAAGACCTAACGTCAGGCAGGGAGTTCCAGGAAACAGGCTGAAAAGTCAGTCCAACCTCAGACCATTGGAAAGGGCTGTCTGAAAAGTCAGGGTGTCACCAAGGCTATCCCTGAGGGGGACCTTTTCTGTTGTGTGCCTGCTGAGTGACAAAAGCGAAAAGCAGACCCCTTTTGCCTCTGTGCACTCCCATGGCGGCTCTGCCTGGGCAGGAGATTGTTGGCCTGGGCGGCCCGGTGGTAACCCTTTTTGCTGGAATGGCCTCAGCACGGAGTCTCCACACACTGGCCCCCAACACACTGCGCAGCACCAGGCTTTAGAATAGGATGCCCTTGAGTAATGTCGAACTGGGAAAGTGGCTTCTTCCTTAAAACATATAGCTTTATGGCAGATAAAATGATATCATGGTAGGAAGTGTTAGAAGGAGCCTTTGTGGGAACCAATTCATGAAATACCCTCAAAGGTTCCTCCCAAGTTTTTAGTATCCTGAGCCTCGGTGGTCTCGGGCTTCGGGTTCTCCACTTTCCTCTACCCTGGAGCCCAGCTACTGTTTGAGGCAGCTTTACTTCTGCTTCGGATTCTTCCTCAACCAGAAGGAATGGGAATGGAAAGATGGTCCATGGAATACCTGCTGCGTGCCTGGCTTGGTCTAACCCTTTCACCACCATGAGGTCGAGGCGATGGTTCCCATGTGACAGATGCATTCCCTGAGGTCCAGCAAGGTGTGCATGTCTACCCATCGCACAGATGTGAATGAAGGATCCACTAGACAAGCCCTGAGCCCAGACCTGAAGATTCGACAGAGAATGCAAGAGAAGTGTTCCTGACACAAGGAGCTTACTGTCTAGTAGCAGGGAGAAGGACATAATTAAATAATCCCTCAGATAAATGGTGTTAGAACTGTTTAGTCTAAGCCCAGGAAGGCTTCCTGGAGGAGGACGTATTTGTGCTGAGATTGGAAGCATGGGTAGATATTAATCATCAGAGAGGCAGGCACCAGCCTTCCAAGCAGTGAGAACAGCACTTGCAAGGCCCTTGGGACAGGAAGGAAATTAGAACTTTCCAAGGACTCAAGTGCTTGTGACTGGAGCATGGAGAGTGATGAATAAGATGTCACCCACTTGCATCACTGAAGGTCTAGGTGGGGATCTGCCCCACTCCCCTGCTGGGCCTTGAATGCATAAAAGGAGGGCAAGGAGAAGGACGTATGACACCACCTGGCCAGGCGCTGGGCCTGGTCATACATGAGACCTCATTTGCTCCCTGCAGCCTCCCACAAGCAAGTTTTTTCACCACCCCCATCTTAGACAATAGAAAGGTGAGGCTCAGAGACGGTGCTGATCAGAGGCGGAGCCAGGCTTCCCACCCACACCTGATTCTAAAGCCCCTCTTTCCCTCACCGCTGCCATCTCTGCAGCCAGAGTCCCTGCAGGGAGACCCCAGCAGGCCTCTCAGCCCCAGCTTTTGGCTTCCACCCTGACTCTGTGGTATCCTCACTTGGAATCAGAGATTGAAACTTGGGGTCTGCTAATTGTATTCCATCAAGTTTAATAAGAAGCAAATGTGTACAGTTAATGAAGAAGGCAATTTGGGGGAACTTCTGCTGTGACGCAGGACTGTCCTCGGTGCCTCTCCTCATGCATAGGTCTGAGGCTGTGGAAATGTATGCACTGACACCCACAGCTGCCCACCAAGCTGCATCTGGCTAGTCTCCAGGGATAAATCCTTCCTGCTGGAGAAGGACAGCCAACCCCAGCTTGAGTGCAGAAGCTGCTCGCATCATAGGCTCCCTGATGCAGGGTCACCCAGTTCTGGTTCCCTGCTGCTTTCCCCTCTTCAGGTTCCCTTGAATCCTACCTGCAGACTCTGCCTTGTCCTAGCTGCTTGATATAGGACAGGAGACCTGAAGTGGTTCTCTGCCTGGCTTCAGATTCTCACTCCACCACTCACTGGCTGGCTGTGTGTCTTTGGCAAGTTTCTTAACCTCTCTGAGCCTTATGTTTCCTCCTCTATGAAATTCATCACCAGACAAGTTTGCTGTGAAGATGAAAGGAGAGATTGCATGCAAAGCACTTGGCAAATTTGAGTGCTGAACATTCATGAACTCTGCCAGCTTCCCACGTTCCGCATGGGCATTTTGCCCTCAAGCTCCAGACTTGCACATTTCTTTTGGCTGGTTTCGAGCCCTGTTCTCTGGAGTTGACTTTCACAGGGTCCTGGATTCCCGGTCCTTGTGGTTAGTTGGGCTGTGAAGTTGGAAGATACCCGATAGTTAACCTTTGACCTGAATTGACACTTGTTGGTTGGTTTTCACATTTTTAGACAGTAAAGTTGGCCTGCGGACCTGGACTTCCTTCCAGCACATAACTCCACTCTCTCCACCCCCTCTCTTGCCCTCCGCCTATGGCCAGGCTCATTTATAAAGTGCTCAACTGACATCCTTATTATTATGACTAATATTTATGGAGTGTTTACTCTGTTGAGCTCTTTTCCTATCATTGTTATTTTCTTCTCAAGGTTTGCAAATGCAGAAACCAGAGAGGCAGAGTGACTTGCGCAGGTCACATAGTTAATAGGCAATGGAACTGAAATTTAAACCATGTGGAATGGACTTCTAACCTCATTACACACTGTTTTATAATTCCCAAGTGCCTGCTGTGTGTCTATCCTGGGGCAAAAAATAGACCATTGTCTTTATCTGCGGGGCATGCAGACTTGTAGGAAGGATAGAGAGGGGGCAGACACGATGCAAATGCTGCAGTGGAGGGGTGTGTGGGAGCCCTGGGAGGACTTTGTCTTCCCAGGGAGAAATTAAGAAAGGAAGGGGTCATGGTGAAGTGACCCTTACTTGCAGCCTCAAGAATGAATGGAAGTGTCTGGAGATTAGTATGGAAGGGTGATTTTGAACAGCAGATGCAGTGGCATGGAGGTGTGCGATATGGGGGTGCATTGAAGTTTAGGGGTCAGGGATTGACAATGGGCAGGAAGTACAGTGAACAGAGGAGGGATAAACTGGATCATCTGAGTCTCAAAGTCCAGGCTAGGTCAGAATGTACTAAATTTTGGAGTGGTGGGTTCAAGAATTAGACAGATTTAGACTGGCATCTGATCTTTTCCACCAACTTGCTCTGTGGCCTTTTTCTCTCTGACGCCTGATTTCTTCAACAGTGAAATGGAGGCAGGTAATAAAAAAAACTTTCTCCCAGGATGGTTGTGAGAAGATACACAGAAACATTGGTACAGTCTTTCCAGAGGGACCCCTCAGTCAACAAGGACAGCTCCCTCTCTCTGGGGGATCACAGGGAGACGCTGCAAGACCCTGGGAGGAGGAGTGGCTGTCACCATGTGCTCTGTGGAGCTATGTGGCCTTTGCCCTGACAGCTATCATGAAGGAAGGTGACATGACCCACCCAAATGGGGTCAGTAGATAAAGACAAGGGGGTGGTGGATTTTTATTGAGATATTTATCACCTAAAGGTGAGAGAAGATAGTTTTTCCATGTTGAGGAGTATACATGAGAGCAGGATGAAGAACTTAAAATTCTTTCTCAAACTTTCATATTCCAGTTTCTTCACAATCCTCTTTAATATTTGTTCTGCTATTTCTTTAACATTGTTCTTTAAGTCATTGTTAAATTGGGCTCCTTTTTTTTGGTCTTATCTTTATTCTTACACAATGTTATCTGTTAAATCAAATGTTCAAAAAAAAACCTCTTCTACCAAGTTAAAACTAACCAAACATTTCAAGGACTTTTTCTAAAGCACCCCAAAAACCCCTGGAGCCAGTGATTAAAGCATTATGGAATTAGAGATGGCACTGGGATCCTTGGAGCATAGCATCATTTATGTATTCATTTAATCACTCAGAAAATACTGAGTCCCTATTACAAGCCCCGTATCAAAATCCAGCAGTCAACAAGACAAGACACCAGCTCCCAAAGAACTTATCTACTAGAGGAAGTGAGATAGAAAATAAAGTAGCAAGCAAATAATTTGATTCCATAAGTCAAGTAGTACCAGCTACATGAAGAAAAGCAAATCAGGCTAAGAAGTTAGAAGTTACAAGAGGTTTTGGGAAGGAGAACAGTTTAAACTGAATGGACACAGAAGCCAGCCTCTGAGTGGAGATCTGAACCAAGTGAACTGTACCCCAGGCAGATCAATAAGCAATTTTTGTTCCTAAAGCAAAGCAGCTAACAGGTCCCTCAGCCCACTTTGTAAGTCAAGAGGAAGGGGGTGCTAGCCAGGTGCTGAATGTGGTGGCTCCCTTGTCCCGGGAAATATTAGAATAAGAGACACTGAGCTCTTTTGTGTCCATCTGCTATGGGAATACCTGCTGTCAGCGTGTAAATTTGGCAAATTGAGAGAGAGTATTTCATAATCACAATGAAGCCTTCAGCTACCCTTCACAATCAGAGCCTTAGACCAGGTCTGCAGCACACCCAGTTACATGTGGGGTGACCCGGGGCAGTGTTGTGCTCAAGTCAGGGTGACAAATACAGAGGGCTGGGACTCACATTGGCCAGAACTGGGCTTTCAAGATTTTCCTCCCCTCTGATTTATCCAGTAAGAGTGTCCACCCCTGCCAGGGGCTAAAATATGCTTTTTATCATCTGGAAAGGACTTGGGTGGGGCCTCTTCCTCCAGCCTTGCACAGAAAGATGGGAGCCTATTTTCTGGGGCAGTGTTTCTCAGACCACGGTCATCAGCTTATCTGGGACTCATGAAAAAGGCCGTTTTCTGCTCTTATCCTGATTCCCTGAGGTCTGGATTCATGAGCTGCTCAGTGGGTCTTGGGATCCCAAAGTTGGGGAACAGTAGTGGTGCAGGCACTGACGAGAAGAATATTTGTAGTCAGGATTGTCCCGGGACTGCCAGGGCACATTCTTGCTACACTGCAGACTGAGTCAGGTTGGCAGCGACTGGCTGCAGCCTTGGATTTGTATTTTTGCCTCTGGGAATAAAGACAGGAATTTCAGGCATCAGTCTCTGTCATGCTGTGAGGCAGTGTGTGTGAGAAGGCTCTGCCATTCTTCAAATGAAAAGGAAAAAGAGAAAGCTTTATATGTATATATTCCGGAGGCAAATGTGTCACTTTCAAATGGATTCTTTTTAGCCTGCACACAATTTTCATTCTCTCCAGTGAGTCACTGCAGAAGTTGCCTTTTTCTTGTGGCCCCTCATGAGTAGAGGACTGTGATTTGCTGTAATCTCTCCAGGGGCAAACCTGGGAAATTGACTCCTTGCCACATCCAGTTGGGTTATCCACTGCCCATCACAGAGCCCCCTCATCCTGTGCTGTCGGGGCCACAGAGACGCCTGACAACAAGGGGATGGCTGTCTCCTGCAGATGCAGACCCCCTCAGCAATGAGCCATCCTTGTGAGCTCAGATCTTGCCCTCTCTTGGGCTGTTTTCAGATTGTCTGGCAGCCATCCTGCTGTTTTTAATGAGAAGAAGTCCCCAAGTACCTTTTGACATTCATCTGTGTGTCACCCCGTAGTGGAGCCCAGTAATTAAGAGCATGGATTGGGAGCAGTACTCCAGTGGCTTCCATCTCAATCCAAATCAAAGCACAAATCCTGACCACATCTGCAACCTAATCTGTCACCTCTTCGTCTCGGCTGCAGACGCTGACCTCCTTGGCTGTTTACTGACCTTGTCAAGGACAGGTCCACCCCAGGGCTTTTGCACAGGCGGTTTCCTGCTCCTGTGAAGTTCTTTCTCCAAGAACTCGGCATGACTCATTGCCACTTCCTTTCATCTCTGTGCAAATGTCACCACATCACCCTACTCCCCTTTATAAAACAGCACATCGCTCCAGCTGTCACTAACCTGCTTCTTTCCCCCTCAGAGCATGTACCATCACCCGATGTGGGGATTTATCGTAAAAAAAATTTTTTTTTAAATGATCTTTCTCTCCCCACTAGGATGAGAATTGCATGTCGTTGGCAAGTTGGACTTACTGCTATTTTCCCCATATCTAGAATATGTCTAGTGCATTGGAGGCTCTCAATAAATAATTATAGATTGAATGAATGCCTGACTTTGATCTTTATTAGTTGTAGCTCCTTAGCCACTCTGAGTCTCAGTTTCCAAGTCTATGAAATGGGCATAGGTACAGAGGTCTGTATGTTAAGTGAAACAATGCATGTAAGTCCTTTGCACGGTGACCTTATTTAGGCCAACAACATAAGACAGAGTGTGTGAATGAAAAGGGGCGAGGTTTGCCAAGGGCTGGCCTGTTGAAAGTGGCAGAGATTCTGCCCAGTGCATTAGATGAGACTTCTCAATATGGCTGGCGTTAGAGCAGGTAGGGTCTCCAGGGTAGGCAGGGTCTCAATAGGTCAGACCTGAGCCATGGAAGAAGGAAGAGGGGACTGTGCTAAAGGCAGAGGGACAGAGTCCAGGGACTGGTCAGGCATGCGTCCTGAAATCCAGGGACCTCAAAACAGGGCAAAGGGAAATCAGAATCGATGGAAGCATTATGTTTGTTCCTGGAAGAAGAGAAGCCAGGAGTGCTTTCCCACAGGCTGTGCAGTAGTGGACGAATGCAAGTCTAGTGGCAGAAGGCTCACAGTTAGCAAAACAGTCTCTGGGCAGCGGTTTCTTGACTTGTCACAACACTTCTTGAGATAGGCAGAATTTATTAGGTGTCTGTAATTCTAATCCCAATGCTGTCTTCAAATAATCCTGAAGAGGGCATCTCATCCAAGAGAAAACACTCAGCAGTGGTGGGATTTCTGGGCAATGTGGTCTCCTGCTGTCTTGTAGACTAGGGGGGATGTCAGAGCACAGGCAGAAGGGGAAACTAAGGATGTGAGGGAGAAACACTGAATGGTCTTTGAGAGCAAGAGGACATGCATTTTTCATTTATCTTTTTAGTGAACACTGAGCGTCTATGTATAAGACAGTATATTTAGACCAAGGACTTGGGGACTAGGATTTAAGCCACTTTTTTTTTTTTATGCGTTTAATAGCCTGATTAAAAAAAAAGGTTGTATAACTAAAGGGAGGTCAGAGAGGCAGCACAGTCATCCTCTCAAATGTTAACTCCAATTGATTTATTGTGGCCACCCAGAGAGTGTTTCTAAGACCCAGCAGGAAGGAATCTGGTAATTGATTAGTGATGTCTGCTATGGGTTTAGGAGGGGGAGAATAGAACAAATGCTACATATTTGTCACTGCAGGAAGGAGCTCTGTATATACTTATATACTATGTTGACCTGAGGATTTGCAACAGAAAAATAAAATAGTTGTTGACTTCATACAGTTGGTGAGTGTGGTATAGCCCGAGACTCACATAGAGCGTACTGTTGCCGGGGTGCGGGGTGGGGGGAGTAGGGGTGGCTAGCAGGAGAGAGGAATAGGGTATCAGTATGCAATAAATATAAAGTTTCAATTTCACAAGATGAAGAGAGTTCTGGAGATTGGTTGTGTAACAATATGGATATACTTAACGCCACTGAATATGAATATGTTTAACACAATTGAGATGGTTAATTCTATGTTTTGTGTACCTTACCACAATTAGAAAATCTTTTGAAGGAAACATAGAAATAGATATATTGGCATCTGCTAAGATTATAAACAAATGAAATGAGACAACCAGACATTATGGGCCTTCTGGAGGAGCCATATCCCACATATAGTTACCAAAGGGATCGAACCTGAGTTTGATCCATCTCTGGAATCAGCTGGCAGCTTGCTGGGCGGGCAGAGGACAGAGGAACTGTTACTGAACCTTGAGTGCCAGGTGGTATCAATGATGGGAGATACAGTTGCTAAATCCCCAAGTTCTTCTGAAGAACAAATCAAGGAGAGACAAGTTGGATAAGGGACCTATAGATTAAGAGACTTGAAAGCTACATCCAGATTTTCAAATGAGTCAGAACATAGTGTCTAGAGACAGACATATGGGCAATAAATTATAAAGACCCAGGAAGTAATTCCTTCGAAGTCAGGTTGGTGGTTACTTCTGGGGACTGTGAGTGAGTGCATACCTGGAGGCTTTTGTTTTCGGATGGGCAAGGGTGAGCTGGCAGAGTTCTCAACTTGTTATCTGTGGTGTTAATCTGTACAGTCCATTTGTGTGGTTTTCTGTTTTATATTTCATTTTACAAAAATCCACCACTTTTTAGGAAGGAAGGGAACAGGTGTTGGATACAGAGAAAATCCAGGTTCTACCTCTTGTTAGCTGTGTACCCTCAGGCAAGTAAAGTTAGTCTCTCTAAGCCTCAGTTTCCCCATCTGGAAAAGAAATGGTAAGAGTCCTGAACACCTAGCATTGTGCTGGTAATTTACTAAGACGATGCGTAGACTCTCTTGCAAGACTCCTGGCCCTGAGTTATGCCCTGAGTTGTCGAACCTGAGATGAGGCAGGACCTGGGTATGTGAAGCCCAGGTGCCATCTTGCTTTCACTGCTGCCACTCCCCACCCCCAACTTGCTGTGTGATCTTGGTAAAGTCACTTCTCTCTGGGTCACATGCCTCCTAGTTTTCCTGACAACTCCTGTGCTTTGTAAGAATACCAGCTGAAGTTACTGGCTGTTTGTTGGGTCCCATGGTGTGGGGCTGAGCCTGCCCGGGCTTGTGTCCCCTCCAAAACCTTCCCAGACCTCCACCATCCCAGGAAGCAGCAGGCAGGGAGAGGAGTGGAGTTGCCAACACTTCCCATGTGTCTTGGCAGGTAAAAATGTGCCCCAGACACAGAACAGAGGTAGTAAGTTGCTTTTTGTCGCCCTATACAAGAAAAATAATTCTATTTTTACCCTCCTGCTCTTGGGCTGCCTGCTGTAAGCCTCATTTGCCCTCTGCTGCCTTTACCAGACTGAGCGTGGGAGGGACAGACACTTTCAGGAAGGGTCCCCTATCTGTTCATCACAGAGCCACTAGTACAGTCAGCTGTCATTCAGAATCTTGCTTCCCCGGGACCATGAAAGAGGCATCTGATCCCCAATTCCTGAACTGAGCTGACAAGGAGAAATCAAACCAGACTAAGTGCCTGAAATTACTGCTCCCTGAGGTATCTGGATGTGGGAATATGAGTTTGGAAGAGAATTGGGTCTTTCCTGGATCCTCAGCCCATCTGCTCAATCCTTCATCCCGTTAACCCTGAATTCCCAGGAGGATTCTCCCCAATGCTGCTTCTTCAATTAACTAATTTTTTCATGTCAGACACCCTCAGAATGCTGTATGGAGTGGCTTGGTTGGTTGACATTTTATTATGGTAAAATATTCATAACAGAATTGATCATTTTAACAATGTTTAAGTGTACAGTTTGGAGCATTAAGTATATTCACACTGTGGGCGCTGTCATCACCACCACCTACCTCCAGAATTTTATCATCGTCCCCAGCTCAAACTCTGTCCCCATTAATCAGTACTAAGATCCTGTCGCCCTCACCCCTGGCAGCCGCCATCCTATTTTCTGTCTGGAATCTGACTCCTCTAGGGACCACAGATAAGGATAATGCAGAAGCCTGTGACAGGGTTTCCTTGCATTTTAAGGCTGAATAGTATTCCACTGGAGAGACCACACTTTGCCTCTACTGATGAGCACAGGGGTCGCTCCTACCTTTTGGCTATTGTGAATGATGCCAATATGGACAGGACTATCCATTTCTCTTTAGAATTGTCCAGTAATCCTTTACTCCAGTCATTGTGCAGTTGTCCTGGTGTTTGGAGTACTAATAGGAGACCATAGTCAGCGGACACCTTTCTTGAACACCTAGACCTTGGGCTCAAGACCTGGAGGAACAGAAGTGTAGCTGGCAGCAGGGGACAGAGTGGGTGAGGGCCAGGGGGTTGGATCAGGCCAAGGCACCAGAACATGCTGGAGACCCACAGCTGTAACTTCTCTGGCTGGGGAAGTTTCTCTTGGCAGCCATTTGTGAAAACTGGTGATTTTCCATTTTTTACTCTGATCGTTTTTTTAAGAAGCTAAGTGGTGCTCGTGTGATTCTAAGTCCCAGGTGTTGTTTAGAATTTTAACTAAAATACCAAAGTTGAAGTCTCTTTGCCTGTCACTCATTCATTTTTTCAAACTCCTCCAAGCTCACTGCACTGTTTTAATTGCTTATAACCAGTGGAGTTCTGGAAAATAGGAAGAAAGAAAAGTCAGTGGAGAAAAGTGAGATTGAAGTGGGTGTCCATTTAGGAAAAAGATGCCAGGTTCTCTGAAGGCACAGGATTCCAGTTGCTGATCAGTGTGGTTTCAAGGCCCTAGGAAACATCTACCCTCCTGAGAAGACCCTACCACCCACTTCAATTATTCAAGCCTATTAGACCCTCAGTAATAGTGGTTTTCCCTGTTCAGAGCCACTCTCTTAAATACAGATGTTCCTTAAAGAGCACTCTGACTTTTTGAACTCTAAGAGGACTTTGTGGATTCAGTTAGCGTGATGGTTCTCAAAGTGTGCTCTGAGGGGCATCTGGGGAGTTTAGGGCAAAGAGAGGGGGACATTCAAGCAGGGGGGCTCTGGGCCCCTGCTCCTCCAAACCAACCAGAGCGATGAACCCATAGCTGCACTACCGAAAAAGGCGGGCAGGGGTAAGCAGGTGTTGAAAGTCCTGATCTAGTGCAATCCTTTTGTCTGGCAGAGAAGATCCAAAGAAGTTGAAAGGAGTGTTCAAAGTCACACGGCAAATTTTATTCAGCATATACTTACTGACACCTGCTATGGGCTAGATGCACAGTAAATAGAATGTATGTGCACAGATCCGCTGCCGTGAAGCGTGGGCTCTTCTGTCTTGGATGGCTCCGCTGTAGCCTGGGGAGGGGGACATGTGGGAAGTTGTCAGTGAGGAGGAGGACAACCTCCTCTCCCCCACCACATCCCTGCTTGCTCATCCTCACACCCATCGCGAGTGATGTCATGGCTCCTGTGTGTACCCGAGGGAGCAGGCATGTGCCCACTTTAGTATTGCTCCCCACCACCTCATCCCATCCTTGCTAGAGCCCTGTCATGTGTGTGCCATGAAAGAAAACTACTCAGGACGTTTGTTGCAGATAGGAGGGCAGACTTGATTCAGGACCATGTCGACAGGCAGAAGGACCCAAGCGATAGGGTCTGTAGCAGAAGAGAGGGGTGGAACTCAGCTCTGAATCCAGTGGGGACTTATAGCCAAGGAGCAGGTGGGGTCCATGGATGGAAAATTACTAAAAGGAAACACAAGGGGTGAGGAGGATTCTGTCTATACCCACTTAACAGGATGCTTGCTGAAGACAGGCCAGATGGCCAGATTTTACCTGGGGGCAGGTGGGGGATGAGGAGGGTGAGCAGGTAGGGAGGGTGGCTTCTGGTTAAACTAAGTCAGCAGTCTTCGTGCTAAAACTAGATTTTAAAAGAGATTGCATGAGTGGGTCTCGGAGAAGGTTCTGCAGGTCCAGGAAAGCCTGCTCAAGCAAGCCTGCTCTGTACTGCTGGTGTGGCTGGCGGTGCTGGCGTCCCAGGCTACAGAGCTGATGAAGATATGGGCCCTGCTCCCCAGGCACTTCCAGCCTCAGAGGAGAGAGGAATGCACCATAAGTGACCATAATATAGAATTGGTGCCAGACGCCAGGAGACAGAGAACTTCACCACCTTGGAGTCTGGGTGGGGAGATAGGAGACAGATCTCACCAGGGAGGAGGCATTAGAATTGGGCCTCTCTTATCTTCCAGCTTTTAGGTTAGGAATTTGAATGTTGGAGTCTGTCACCTCTGGCTTCAAAGTCACTGTGTGGGCAAAGGGGTCTGCAGTCTCATCTGAAAACGTGAGTGATAACAATAGCTCCTACCTCAGCGGGTGGCTCTGAGGATTCAGTGAGGTGACGCATATCCAAGTCCCAGCCTCCAGAAATAGAGCTCTTATTTCTAAGCCGTAGAGATCAGATGATAGTGGGAGAGCAGCATGCTGGACCAAAGCGCTGCCCAGATCCTGCACCGTGCAGGGGGAGCGGGCGGTGGGTGTTCAGAGCAAAGGGAAGGAGGGAAATGGTCTGAGAAAGGTGGGTCCTGGAGACACAGGGACCCCTCTGCACAGACCTGAGGACCTGGGCTGCCTGAAATCATGCATTAGTGCTAGTACATGGCTTTCTTGTAGATTCCATAGGACTTTCTATATACAAGTTCATGTCATATGCAAAGTTTTACTTCTTTCTTTCCTGTCTGGATGCCTTTATTTCCTTTCCTGTCTAATAGCTGGGTTAATTTTAATTACCCTTCTTTTTTTTAATTGAGATTAACTTTGATTTACAAAACAATTTAAGTTGAGGTGTGCAGGTTCATTAAATATATCAGAACACACTACATCCAACATCAGACTTTTCATGGTCTTCCACCACGGTCCACTGGACCCCGCTACCCTTCGCTCCCACCCCTTAGCCCCTTCCCCTCTGGTAACTTCAGTTCTGTTGTCAGTGTCCAAGGGCTCCTTTTTATTTTCTGTTTCTTTATATTTCACGTATGAGTTCGTTCGTTGGTATTTGACTAATGTCGCTTAGCGTAATGTCCTCTAGTTCCATCTATGTTGTTGCAGATGGCAGAATTTCATCCTTTCATAGGACCGTGTAGACTATATAATACATCTTTATCCATTCATCTAATGATAGGCACTTAGGTTGCATCCATTTGGTGGTTCTTGTAAATAATGCTGCAATATACAAGGGGGTGCAGAGATCTCCCGAAATGAGGGTTTTTGTGCTTTGGTGGTAAATACCAGAAGTGGGATGGAATCATGGAATCTCCATGCTCAGTTTTTTTGAGGAGTCTCTATCCTGCTTTCCACAATGGTTGCCCAATTAATACTCCCAGCAACAGTGTAAAAGTTTCCCTTTTCTCTACATCCGCACCACCATTTGCTGTTTCCAGTCTCTCTCTCTCTCTCTCTCTCTCTCTCTCTCTCTCTCTCTCTCTCTCTCTCTCTCTCTCTCTCTATTCAGATCCTCCCATTTTTTGATTAGGTTGTTTGCTTTTCTGTTGTTGAGTTTTATATAGCCTTTTGTTTTTAATAGGGTTAGAATCATTCCTGGCTGAGTTCAGAAAAAGCACCCTTTGGAGGATGGGCCTGATCAGGGAGGGTGTGCGGGCATAATCAGCCGAGGGCCAGGGCTGCGGGACACTCAGTGTCCCCAGATGAGCAGAGAACAGGGAGCGGGCAGTGCTGCACTGCAGCGCTCAGAGCTGGGGTGTTTCTGGAGTGCTCATGACTGTTTATTGAGCACTCCCTGGCTCTCGGGCTTGAGGACACAGTGATGACTCAGATTTTAATTTGGCATCCACAGTCTAATGCAAACATTTGTGATTAAGGAATTTCAACCCAGCTTGACAAGGGTTAGAATAAAGATCTGTACAAAGTTCAGAAAAACCTTGGAGAAGGAAGTAGATTAACCCTGTCTGGTGAAACTGAAACAAGTCTTAGAGGAAGTGACATCGATGCTGGTTGTAAAGGATGGCATTCAAGGCCTTGCCAGGCTGAGAGGAAGTCAGCTGGCATCCCTGGCAGAGACAACAACCTTTGCAAAGGTATGGGGCAGGAAGGAGCAGGGTCGGTGTAGAGAAAGTGGAGTCGAGTCTCTGCAGGTAAGGCCGCATAGTAAGCTGGAACCTGTCAGGAAAGGCTCCTGGGGCGCAGGCTCAAAGGTATTCACGTAACTTGTCGTAACTTGTTGCTGCCTGGTGTCTTCCTCAGTTTCCAGAGCAAAACTTGTTTTGAACACTTGTCTCCTGGATTTTTGTTGTGCTGACTGGAGTAATAAATGAAGGCGTGGAGGGAGCTAAGTGGATTTTTACTTTAGAAATTCACGCTGCTTTTTAGTAGGAAAGGGGCCAATACAAGCCAAAGTTTTTGAGAGGAGAGAGGAGGGAATATTTGAGGGTAAGAGGATGACAGAGGAGGGGGCACTATGGGGTGATAGATGAGAGAAGAGGTTCTTTAGACTTTTTTTGTGTGTCTCTTTAAGAGTTTTCAGTAAAGGTTTACATTATTTTCCATCTCCCCCCCACCCCACCACCCTCACATGTTGGGCTTTAATTCCTTCTGAATGTGATACTGTGGTTAGACTAGACAAGGCAACCCAGTTTTACTTGGGTTATATTATATTACGCATGGGGTTTATTCTATATATCCGGTTATATATACATATATATATATATATGTTTTTTTTAACATATATTTTTAAAGGAAAGGTATGGGCAAGAATGAAGGTGAGCAGGCAGGCAGGAAGAAAGAGGAGTAAGAAACATTCCTGTTTTCAGTTGTTTATCTTGCCTCGGGTCTTGAACTGGGAACTTTGGGATGTGTGTGGACTGCGCCACAGTGGACCAAACTTCCAGGCCACAAGGGCGCGCCCCGATTATGCTTTGAGAGCAGCGCAGAGCCATTAAAGAGCGGTGGGGAGGTGGGGCGCGGGCGCCAAGTGTGGCGTAGAAGAAATGATAGGATTTGTGGGTGTAGAAAGATTACCTGGCTCCTGTGAGTAGGATGAGTTGAAGGGGCCAAGATCAGAATCGGATGCCAATTAGGAAGCTGTTCTGAAAATCGAGAAATCTTCTCAAAGTCTCCCCCAGAGCAGTGTGACACAAACGACCACTATTTCTGCTGGTCAGCGCTCTGCAGTGCAGTCTTCATGCGCGCCGAAGTATGAGGCGACGAGAGCAACTGGGAAGGAATATCTTCTACCTGTGGAGTAATTAAAATCTTAATCATGGCCTATGGCCTTTGATTTTCTTTGTGTAAATACACTCTCCGAATGAAGCTTATTAGGCGCTTGGGACTTTGGTTTTGTAAGGTTTTTTCTGGGCTCCGCTAGGAGAAAATTTCAATCAGACAGAAAGCAGAATAGTCAGGGCTTTATTGGACTTTGCGCTCCCGGGCGAAACTCCCAAGTCCGCAAAACGGGCCTGGGGAAGTCACGCGCAGAACAAAGCGGGACCAGCTCTTTTAAGCAGAGGAATTTCGCGGGCTTCCCATATCACGATTGGGGATTGGCCCTGTGAATCCAGGTGTGGGGGTCGCATCCCTTATTCTGATGTCATCCACCTTTTTCCCGGGCATGCCCGCTGTCCCTGCCCGCTGTCCCGTCTTTCTGAGCCAGCCTAACAGGTTTGACCTGAGAGACTTGACTACTGCAATACTTGGAGATATCTAGACAGACTCACTTTCTTTTTGGCCTCTGGATTCAGCCAGCCCTTCAGGAACCTTCCTTCGAAGTGAATAGAGTCTGTCCTTACATTGACCTAAGAAGCAGCCAGAAGTAAGGTTTGCTGTCAGCCACTAGGGAGGTGGTTGCTGCCGGGCTGGCCAATTAGCCAGCAGGACAGAAAGTTCTTCGATGCGCAAGGACACGGCCCCAGCTTTCCCTCACACCCACTGAAACGCGGGAGAAGTGGGAGTCTTACTCATGTTTCCCCCTCCAGCAGTGTGGCCTAGCATAACACCTGGTACCACATTCATGCTTAATTAATAGTTCCTGAATGTATTAATGAATTAGCACAAAATAAACCCTGGAAATGGTCATGTTGGGTCAAAAACTTTGATGTGTTAAAGGCAGGATTCATTCATTTACTCTTTCACCATTTACTGAGCTTCTACCACTCAGCTTTGCTGTAGGATAGCGGTTCACGATCTCGGCTGCATCAGGAGTTTTCAAAAATCCTGAGACTCAGGGGACAAAAGGGAAGGAAGGAAGAAAAAAAAGGAAGGAAGGAGGCAGGCAGGTAGGAAGGAAGGAGGAAAGGAGGGAAGAAGGAAAAATGCCTGAGACTCAGGTGGCTGAGGCAGCTGGGGTGCTGATCAAGTAAAGCCCAAGAACCTGGGTTCAAGACCTGGGGCAGGGTGGGGGGAGATTAAAAAAATTTTTTTGAAGAACGAAAAAGACAAAAGAAAACAAAATCTGAGACTCAGACTACATCCTCAAACCTAAACTAAACCTAAAATCCTAAATTAAATCAGTATCATGTCCTGTATTCAGACCCAGGCATTAGCATTTTTATTTATTTATTTATTTATTTTTTAAATTCTTCCCATGTGAATGCAATGGCCAGCCAAGGTTGAGAGATACTGGGCTTGGTGCTAGAATTATAGGTGCATTTCATATTGCCTCTGCTTTGTAAGGATCAGCGCTTTAAGTGAATGATACATTCATTCACTCATTCATTAGAGTAAGAGTGGTAAATGCTTTAATAGAGCTATAGGAATAATACCATGAGAACCCAGAGGAAGGAATGATTAGATGTGGCTAAAAGATACAGGAACACTTCAAAGAGGAAGAAAGTTGGAAACTGTGTTTTCACTGAGTGTAAGATTCTGGGTCTACAAGTCAACACCTGAAAAATATCATCACTTATTTTCATCTGCCTGATTTCTGATGATAAATCTGCTGTCTTTCTCATTATTGTAAGGTATTTTTCTCTGACAGCTTTCACATTTTTTTTCCTTGTCTAGAGTTCTCAGAAATTTAATTATGGTGTATCTTGGTGTGAGTTTTTGGAAGTTGTATCCTGGTTGAGATTCACTCAGCTTCTTGATTTTGTAGATTTATTTCTCTTGTCAAATTTAGGAAGTTTTTAGTTGTTATTTCTTCTTCATCCCTACTCTCTTTCTCACCAACTTCAGTCCTACAATCTCACGGATGTTTGTATTTTATTTCAGTCCTAGAGGTCTCTGTTCACTTTGTTTTGCAGTCAGCTTTTCCTCTGATGTTCACACTGGGTCATTTCTATTGTTCTGTCTTCTAGTTCCCTGATTCTTTCCTCCACTCTCTGCATCCTATACTCGAGTCTATTCACTGAGTTTTTATTTCAATTGTTAGATTTTTTTCTATTCTAAATATCCATTTTTATCTTCTGTTCTTTCCTAAGAATTTCTATTTTTTTTTCATTTGTTTCCAGCAAGTTCATATTTGAATACTGAATCATTTTCATGATGACTGCTTGAAAATATTTGTTGGATAACCCTAACATCTGTTATCTTGGCATTAATATCTATTGATTACTTTTAAAAAATTTCATATAAAACCATCCCATTTTTTTGATATGACAAGTATTTAAAAATTTTAATTAGATAACTGATTTACAGAATAATGTAACTACATATGTACAATTTCACTTCATCAAATATATGATATCACACCATGCCCAACACCAGATTTCTTGCAGTGTTTGACCACTGTCCATTGCACCGTCACTGCCCTTCTTTTCCCATGGCCCAGCCCCTTCCTCTCTGGTGACCTCATTCAGTGGTCAGTGTCCAAGGGTTAGTTTTGTTTTATGTTTGTTTGTTTTGTTTCTTTATATTCCACACGTGATTGAGATCATCCTGTGTTTGTATTTCTCCTTCTAACTTATTTCACTTAGCATAATATCTTCTAGTTTCATCCATCTTGTTTAAAATGGCAGGATTTTATTTTTAAGGCTGTGTGGTAATTAATTTTGTCTAAGTATCATTTCTTTAGCCATTCATCTGTTAATGGGCACTTAGGTTATTTCCACTTATTGGCTGTATATATCTATTAGAGTGTATATATCTATTGTATCTATATATCTATTATAACTTAATTCTTTTCATTTCTGATTCTAGTTATTAGAGTTTTCGCTCCTTTTTTAAAATTTTGATTTTATTTTTAAGGAAAGGTACAGGCAGGAATGAAGGCAAGTAGGCAGGCAGACAGACAGGAAGAGAGAGGAGGAAGAAGCACTTTATTTTATTTTTCATTTTAGTTGTTCACAGTGGTTGTCTCCCCCTGGGCCTGGGACTCGAATCCAGGGGTATATGAACTGCATTCCTTCAGAGGCAATTGACCTAACTGCTACTCCACCGTGGTGTACCTTTGATCCTTTTTTTTTTTTTTAAGTGAACCTATCCAGAGGTTTGTAAATTTTTATATCTTTTCAAAGAATCAGATTTTGGTTTCAGTGATCTTCTGAATTATCTTATTTATTTCTGCTCGAATTTTTATTGTTTCCTTCCTTCTTATATTTCATTTCAATTGATCATCTTTTTCCCATTTGCTTTAGTTACAGGGTTATATTGTTTATTAGAGACTTCTCTTATTTCTTGTGGTAAACTTGAAAATTGCTATAAACATCAGTCTTAATACTGCTTTTGCTTCATCCCATGAGTTCCAATAGCTCATATGTTCATTTTTGTTTGTCTCCAACTATTTTTTATTTCTCTTGGATTTCCTCTTCAACCCAATGGACATTCAAAGCATGTTGTTTAGCCTCTGCATTTAAAAAAAAAAGTCCAGCTTTCTTTTTTTGCATGGTCGATGTCTAGTTTATGCCATTATGATTGAAGAAGATACTTGGTATGATTTCAGTCTTCATAAATGTGTTGATATTTGCTTTGTTTCCCAACATCTTATCTACCCTTGAGAATGTTCCATGAACACATGAGAAAAAGGTAAATTCTTCAGTTGTTGGGTGAAATGTTCTATACATGTGTATCAGATCCATTAGTTTTAATTTGCCATTTAACATTGTTGTTTCCTTGTTAATTTTCTGCCTAGTTGATCAGTCCATTGCTGTAAATAGATATTGAAGTCTCCTGCTGTGATTGCATTGCTCTCAGTGTGTGTCTTTGGTTTTCTTAATAATTGCCCTTTGCATTTTGACGCTCCCTTATTTGGTGCATATTTATATATGTGTGTGTGTGTGTGTGTGTGTGTGTGTGTGTATATGTATATATATATACATCTTCTTGACAAATTGACCCCTTAATCATTAATCATTATTTAATATCCATCCCTATAGACATCTCTAGTTGGAAGTCTACTTTATCTGATATAAGTAAGACTCTCTCTGCCTTTTTTATGTTACCATTTGATTGTAGGGTTGTTGTCCAACCTTTGACTTTGAGCCTATGTTTGTCTTTAAAACTTAGTGAGGCTTCCTGTTTGTAGCAGAAAGTTGGGTTTTCTTTTTTAATCCATTTGGCCACTCTGTGCCTTTTGATTTAAGAATTTAGTTCATTAACATTTAGGGTGATTATTGATATGTAACTGTCTATTGCCATTTTATTATTTATTTCCTGGTTGTTAAGCAGACTATCATTGTAGCTTTGTTCTCTTTTTCACTTCTGTGTATTCTGTGTTTGGTTACCCTTTACATTTTATTCTTTGCTTTTTCCTGTGGATTTATGTCTTGATGTTTTACATCTATGTTTCTATGCTTATAACCTTTTGTAACTTGAAAGAAGGTTAATCTCAGGTTTATTACAACTATCCACATTTTACTCTCCTCCGCCCTACATTTTATATTTTTGATGTCTTGCTGCTTCTCAATGAGGTTTCTTCTGATTTTTAGATATTTCTTTAGTACTTCTTAAAAGATTAAATTAGTTTTGATGAATTCCTTTAACTTTTGCTTGTCTGTAAAGCTCTTTATTACTCCTTCAATTCTAAGTGATAACCTAATAAAATAGAGTATGTTGGTTGGAAATTCTTTTCTTTCACACTTTCGAATATATCCTGCCATTCTTTCTAGCCTGTAAAGTATCTGCTGAGAAAGTCATAGCCTTATGTGGGTTTCTTTGTATGTAATTCATTTTTTTTCCAGCTGCTTTTAAGATTCTCTATTTTTTATGTTTGCCATTTTAATTACAATGTGTCTTGATATGTGTCTGTTTGGGCTTATTTTCTTTGGCACTTTTTGAGCTTCTTGGGTCTAGATGTCTGTTTTTGTGTCCAGGTTAAGGAAATTCTCAACTACTATTTCTTCAAAAATGTTTTTACCCATTTTTCTCTGTTTTCTCCTTCTGGGACCCCTGTGATGTAAATGTTGTTCATCTTGATGTTATCCTGTAATATTGTATACTGTCATCATTTCTTATCATTCTTTTTTCTCTTTGTTAGAGTACATTCTATAACCCTATCTTCTAGCTCACTAATTCAGTTAGAGACTTCCTTCAGTCTGCTTTGAGCCCTTCTTTTGTTCTTTAGTTCAGCTATTGTGTTCTTTAGATCTAGGAATTCTGTTTGAAATTGCCTAATATTTTCTTTTTGTTGTCTTCCATTGTTCTCCTGATGTCAGTGTGCATCAGTCAAACTATTGCTTTAATTTCTTCAGGTAGTTTACTGAATTCTGTTATATTCAGATTTTTCTTTCAGGTTTTCTTTTGGTCCATCATTTGGGATATATTTCTCTGTGTCTTCATTCTATTTGATACTCTGTGTTTACTTCAATGAGTTATGCTAAATGACTCTCCTTCCCTGCCCTGAAGTATTGACCTGTGTTAGCATATCAGGTTGCAGAGTATAGGCCTGGGGTAGTAACCTATGATACTGTACTTTCTATTGTTATATGATCTCTGCACTGGTCTGAGTGGGTGGAGCTATAAAGACAGCACTATATTGAGCCCTGAGAGTCCAATCTTTAGGATTGGAGTCAGAGTGGGGAATGAAGACGTTTCCTCAGCGTCACGGGCATGAATAGTAAGGCACGAGGAAGAAGACCCAAGAGGTGTGGACTCAAGCCACAAGCTGGCCACCATCCCAACAGAGGTCACTGGTGATAGGGAGTTGGGGGCTCTTGGGATTCTCAGAAGCAGGTTGCAGCTTGTGAATGTCTCTCAGTCATCTTGCTGGACAGTGGCCCCAGCCTGGGCCTGGGAGAACTGAAACAGGCAAATACATCAGGTTCTTTGGCAGTAGCTCCACGTGGATCGGAAGCCACTGTTTTACCGGAGCCTGTCTAGTGATCCTTCCTGAGAAAGCTTTGGAAACCTCTTTGCAGAAAATGGCTCAGTGAGCTCTACTGGGGCTGTAGAGCCAGCCACCTGCCCCTCCTCCAGGGGTCTTCATTACTGCTGAGCTGGAGTCAGTTCTGACTCCCTGCTAGGCCTCCAGGATAACCCCTAGTTGGGAGGTAGGTGTGTTGTCTCATTGCTGCCTGTGGCCTCACTGACACCCTGGGAGGCGGAGGGCAGAGTTGTCTCTACTGAATGAGCATGGAAGTCCTGGCTCCCTCCAGGGAACCGTAGGGACATTATCCCCGCAGCGGGATGGGGTCACCCTGTGCAGCCTGACAGGGGTGGCAATCTTGGTTCCCATTCAGCTTTGCTGGTTGGGATGGGAACAGGGCTCCAGTGTTTACTGTGGTATTTGACTGCAGTGGAGCAGTTATTTTCTAAAAGTTTTCTATTTTGTTAGTGCAGCAGTGACTCTGCTAGTCTGGAATATTATCCCTTTCTTGGTCACTTGGTGAGACACAGCAGGCTTTGTGCCCATGGCATTTCTGAGTTGCCAACTTCTTCAGCTCGAAGTCTCAGATAGATGTGGGCAAATGAGAACCCAGGGAACTCACCACTGTGTCATTCTTTGGGTTCTGGGCATCTCACTGGCCTTTCTTTGCCTCCCCACCCTTTCAGAGTCTGCCTCTATTTATTTTAAATATAACATCCAGGGTTTTTAGATGTATCTAACAGAAAATAGGGGAACGTATTGGTACTCCATTATGCTGGAAGTCTCAATATGTTTATTTTTTCCTTTTCCTAAAGGAAAGGTGCAGGCAGGAAAGGTGAACAGAGTCGGGCAAGCAGGAAGAGATCAGAGGAAGAAGCACTTTATTTATTTCATTGTGCATCTTGGTCATTTCCTCGGGTCCCAGGTCACAAACCTGGGCCCTTGGGATGTATGTGGGCTGCACCATCTGGACTTGACCATTAGTCCACCAGGGCAGGTCAGATCTCAGCATGTTTTAAAAGTTCTCCAGACAGCCAGAGGTGAGAACAACTAGATAGGCTGTGAGCTCCAGGAGGGCAGGAATTGTGTCTCCCTGTCTTTTATTGATCATAACATTCCTACCTGCTCCCTCAATAAAGATTTTTTATATAGATAGATGTGTTAATGGAAGAAAGAATGAATGGATAGAGAGATGAATGTATGAATGAATGAATGAATATCAGGATGGAACCAGCAGCCAGACTGATTCACACTCTCCCATGCGCTGTTGACAGATAAGCCAGGCTCTAGAACTAGTGGGATGGCTTGACCAGCAGGTGGCACTCAGGATTCCCTGGGTGTGGGGCTGAGGTGGCTGCTGCGGTCAGGCCAGAGGTCACTGGACTGAAGGAGACAGAAAGGAAAGGAACTCCTAATGACCCAGGAGCTCTCTCCTGGAAACATTGCCTCCGTCTCCTCTTTCTCTTCTACCAGCCTATTTATTTCCTTCAATATCATAAATAATGTCTTTTCACAAGAAGAGAACAGCCTGGATAACTTTGGTCTCTGAAAGTGCCTTTCTCAAGACTATCCCCAGGGATTTGGAGCAAAAGGAAAACATTATTCATCATGTTCTGAGGCTATAGACATGGGTGCTGGACCTGGTGGCGTGCTCCTGTGTCCTTGTCCAATGTCCGCACGGATGTTCATATTCTGAATTCCATGAAAATCTTTATTTAAAGGGCTTATTGACTCTTCTCCCTTTCTTACCAGTGAAAGGAGGGTGGGTGGGGACAGAGGTAATGAAGCTCATTCAAATGTCTTTGAAGGTGAGTATCACTTGGGTCTTTAAATGAACCTACTCTTCAGTCACCCTTGGATCTAGTGCAGGGCACCAAGTCCTATAAATGCCAGAAGCCTCTGTTTTCATATCTTTAAAATGGGGCCAGAAATCATGCATTTATTGTGAGGTCGTGGGCTCTTTGTGGATTGAAGAAGGCAGCGTGGAAAGTCTTCCAGCCCAATGCTGGTAGGTAGAAAATCTTTGAAATAGTACTTTTCCCTCCACTGTATCTCCAGGCCAGTGAGTCAGATGTAGCAGAGCTTCTTGCACATCTTTGGCTTACCGTTTCATTGTTATTCAACCTCCCTTGCCTGTGCTTCACTTGCAAAATCCCAGCCTGCACAGTAGGGAGTGGGGAATGGGAGGAACAGACAGACAAACAGCTCCAACTCCCAACTCGGTGTTACTCCACTTGCCAAAATGTGAAGCAGTCCAGATGTGCATGAGATGGTGAGTGGGTAACCCACACACGGTGTACGCATGCAGGGAAAGAGTATTTGTCCACAATACGTTGAACTGCAAAAATATTATTTTAAGTGAAAGAAGCCAGTCACAAAAGACAATGCATCTTATTGTAACTGCACATTGTATGCTGCCTCTTACGCCAAGTTAAAAAATGAGAGATCTTAGAGGTACAGGAGGAAAGGGCTGGTGATGTAGCTAAGTCATTTCATACTTTCCCTTCTGACGGTCGGGTCAGGGGGCATGTGGGACATCCCACTGTGCCAGCTTTACATGAAAGCATGAGGACCATTCAGTCTTAAACTTAGTGCCAGCTAAGCCACTAGTTTGCTTTCATTTAAACGATGCTAGAATCTTGTGCCTTTTCCTGTTTCCCTCATTGCTCTGGCTCCAGGAAAACTCAGAATCAAATTGGTAGCCCAGCTCTACTGGTCTTAACACTTCTCCTTTAACCTTAAAAAAAAAAAAAAAAGGTCCTACTCCCTGGGAGGTATTTGGGGGAGCCCTGCTGGTATGCATAAATAGAATTTTAAAACAGAGAGATCTAGAAACCCAGGCAGCCTCTTTATGGCTGCTGAATTATTTTTCAAAGCAACTTTATTGAGGTATGATTTATATTCCCTGAAATCTGCCCATTTTAAGCGAACTTTACAATTCAGTTATTGTCAGTAAATTTACAGTTGTACAGTGATCATCTGCATCCAATTTTAGAGCATTGCCGTCTGTCCCCAAAGACCCTTTCCATTTCTACCCCTAGTCCCAGGCAACTGCTAACCTACTTTCTGTCTCTTAAGGATTTGTCTGCCCTTGTCACTTCATGTAAGTCAATGTTGCTTTTTATTGCTGGCTTCTTTCTCTTTGTATGATCATTCATATTATGACATGTTCTTGCTAAGTGACCTTCCATTGCATGAGTGTACCGTACGTATCTTGATTATTCATTCACCAGTGGATGAACATTTGGGTTGTTATCACTTTGACTGTTATGAATTATGCTCTGAGTTATCCATTTACAGTTCGTTCTGTGAACTTATGTTTTCAGTGCTGTTGGCTATACAGCTAGGTATGCAATTTTTGGGTGACATGGAGACTGTCCAATTGTTTGAGGAATTGCTAGACTTTTCCATGGTGGCTACACCCCTTGACAGGCTCACTGGCAGTGTACAAGGGTTATAATTCCTCTGCATCCTCTTCAACGCTTACTATTATCTATGTTTTAAATTATACTCAGTCTAGTGGATGTGCAGTGCTACCTGATTGTGATTTGGGTTTGCATCTCCCTGATGACTAATGATGTTTAACATCTTTTCATGAACTTATGGATCACTCCTCTACCTTCTTTGGTGAAATTTCTCTTCAATCCTTTGCCCAGTTTTCACTTGAGCTATTTATCTTCTTATTGAATTAGAAGGTTTCTTTAGATATTCTGGATACCTCAAATATATTTCAAATATGTGATGTGGAAATATTTTCTCCCTATTCGCTATCCTCCAGCTTTTCCCTTTGTTAGTGGTGCCTTTTGAAGCCAAAAAGTTTTAAATTTTGATGAAGTCCAATTTAGCAATATTTACTTTATTGATTGTGCCTTTGGGGTTGTATCTAAGACATGTTTGCCTAATTCAAGGTCACAAAGTTTTTCTCCTATGATTTCTTCTAAGAGTTTTAAGAAGCTTAGCTCTTACATTTAAAGATGCCATCGATTTTTAGTTACCGTTTGTATGTGGTGTAAGGGAAAGGTCTAACTTCATCTCTGTGCAGAGAGATGCTGTAACTTCCATGTGGCTTCATTGCATCTGTCTACTGCCTTCTTCTCTAGCCCCTGGTACAGTAGCATGCTTCCCATTTACTGGATGAGAATCAACCAAAGAAAGAATGATGCCACAAGAGAATTGATATACAGTGTGGGAGAGGTGTTAGAAATGTCAGTACACAGAGAGAAGAAATGAAAACTTCCAAGCAAAAGGATGCTCCAGGCAGGGGGCCAAGACCTGGAGGTGTCAGAGAGTTTACTCACACCTTGTGTTGGCAGACTTACCTTTCTGTGCCCTCTCACTTCTAACAGCTCCCTCCTAATTCCTTCAGCACAGCTTTGTACTTTCATTCTTTATATTTTTTTTACTCAATCTTAAATCCTTCTGCCTTCCTCCTAATAAACTTCTACTCATCCTTTAAAGCCCAACTCACAACACCCCCTTCTCCGAGGTATGTGTCACTACCTACCCTGAGATAGTATCAGTGCCACAGATTAAAGGCTTAGTCCTACAATACTGCCCTCATATGCTGTTGTTGCACTTCAGACACCAGCTGCAAGGCCAAGTTGTTACCTGTGTTTCTGATGGAATATAAACCCTCAGAATTTCCCACAAGCCCCAGCTCAGGTTCAACTAATTTGCTAGAGAAACATTTTACTTCCTGAATTACTGTTTGTTTTTCTAAATGAAAAGATATGATCAAGGATACAGATGACTTCCAGATGGAAGGCATATGTAGGGTGAGGTCTGGGGAAAGGGTGATCTCTCCAGGTACCCCACTGTCCCCACTGCTGTTCACCATCAGGGAAGCTCTCCAAACCCTATCCTTTGGGTTTTTATGGAGGCTTTATTGCATATGCATGATTGACTGAATTACTGGCCAAGTCTTCAGCCCTTTCTGGAAGTTGTTACTACATTTCCATTTTCATTTTATTAGGACTTAGTCACATGGCCATACCCAGCTACAAGCAACTTAGGGAATGTTGTCTATTCCAGGCAGCCATGTACTCAGCTAAAAAGCAGATGTCTACTCTTAAATAGAATAAATTGATATTGGAAGGCTGTTAGCAGTTTCTGCCCCAACAAGACAGGAAAGGTCAAGGCTCCATCCTCCAAACCAGTCTAGCCTGGCTGTCTTACCAAGAAATGGAAGGAGAAGGCAATTCATTGCATTGTTAGACAAAACCTATTTTTAGGAAGCCCTTCCTTACCTTGAGCTGAAAGCTGTACTCTCTGGCAAGCAATGGAGCCGAGTAGTTTGGGATGCATTTTCTTCAGTAACATCAGTAGTTCTTAATCAAGGATAATGTTGACCCCCAGGGGATATGTGGCAATGCCCAGAGCTATTTTCAGGTGGGAAATGGGGAGGTGCTACAGGCAACTCCAGTAGAGGCTAGGGATGCTGTTAAACACCCAGCAATGCACAGGACAGCCCTTCACAGCAAAGAATCCAGCCCAAAATGTCAATAGTGAGAAGGTCGAGAGACCCAGTTAGACAGGCCTGGGGTTGAATCTCGGTTTCACCAACCACTTCTAAGCTGTGTGACCTTGAGGAAGTTGTGTCCTTATCTCTACCTTGGGGTTCATCAGAAGACCTCTGTGTGGGCTTGTGGTGAGCATTTAATAGCCACTGTATGTGGGGCACCTTTCTCCTTACTGTGGGCACTGCTCCAGCAGCATCCCCAGCACGTGGGAGGAACTTGGACTCTATTTATTTGCTTGGCACTTGGACCTGGTTAGATTGGACTGTTTGTAATCTCTCTAGTAAAATGCCCCACTGAAGCTAATGGTTTTGGGATGGAGTCATTGTCCTGAGTGAAAAAATATGACTTGCTTATATACGTGAGCCTCTTAGAGAAAAAGGGCCACTTGCTTCTTGTCACCAAGTCAGTTATCATCTGAGGGTTTGCAGAGCTTTCCCACCCAACAGTCTCAAGGGTCCTCCACACAGCCCAGGAGGGAGGTAGTATCTTCCCTACTTTAGAGGAGGACTATGAGGATCCGCTTTCACTCAGGCTCCACACCTCTCATCAAGGGGCAGAGCCAGATGAGCCTGTCCCAGAGCACCCTCCTTCCATGGCCCACTTTTCCAGGGACACCATGCCATAAAGAGCCCATGGCTGTCTCCTTTTTCTGTCTGAAGTGCCTTCTCTAGCTTCTCTTCTCTCCCCAGAGCAAAGTCTCTTGCCTTGACCCCCGAAAAGGCTGCCTCAGAACCCTGTGGGATATGGGCTCTGAGGGGTACACCTCCTGTGTGGTGTAACGTGAAATGAGCATCAATGTCCCCAAAGATCCTGCCATCCTCTCCCAAGGTGCCGGAATCTCGTCAGCTCATCTTTTGGGGGTGGGGGGGTTGGCGGGGAGGAATCATTCACAGATCTGTTTTCCAAAATGCAGACCCCAAGGGAGGGGACTTATGAACTCTATATAAGTTCTCTGACTGAGTAGAATCTGCTTAGGGCTGTGGGGAGACACCAGGAATAGCATAACAGGTGGGCCAAGCCCCAAGCAGCCATATAGGCCCTGTGAACAGGAGGACCATGTGCTTGGTTTAATGGTAGGCTGGTGCCATCTTGAAATTCCTCTTCTCCTCCCCTCCCCTCTCCTTTCTTCCCCTCCCCTCCCCTCTCTTTCCCTCCTCTTCTCTCTCTTCCCATCCCCTCCCCTCCCCTCCCCTCTCTTCCTCTCTCATCTCCTCTTCCCTCCCCTCCTCTCCCTTCCCCTCCCCTCTCCTCTTCTCTGTTTTTTCATTTACATTACTATATGATTTTCAGGATATTGAATTCATACCACAACCTATGTGCACATCACTAAACACTGGCCCCCAGAGTGGGCCCATCACCATCATCACTATATTAACTTCTTCATGCCCTGTTCTCTGCCATCTTCAAGTGCCCTGGTAGCCACAGTCTTGTGTCATGTGAACTTTATTGTGTTTTGTCAGTTTGTTTATCTTGTTTATTTATATTCCACACACGAGTGAAATTATCCTATACTTTTCTTTTTTCTTTCTGGCTTAGTTTGCTTCACATGATCTCTTTCAGTTCCATCCAGATTGTTGGAAAGGTCTCAATTTCATCTTTTAAGAGCTGCATAGAATTCCATTGAGAATCTAAACCACAGCTTCTTTATCTAGCCATCTGTGGATGGGCATTTAGCTTGTTTCTATGTCCTAGCTATGGTGAATTGTGCTGCTATGAACGTGGGAGTGTGTGGTTTGGGGTGTTTTTTTTTCTTCTGATAAGTGTTCTTGTATTCTCTGTGTATATTCCTATTGGTGAGGTTGCTGGCAAATGATAGATTTTTTTTTTTTAAATGAAGAAGAAGAAAAGACACAGGAGATGGGTAGATAAAAGAGTAAGGATTTTTCAAGAATTTCTTTCTTTTTTTCTTTTATAAAGGAAACATGCAGGCAGGAATGAAGGTGAGTAGGCAGGCCGGTAGCATAGAGAAGAGGAAGGAGCATTTTAGTTTATTTTTATTTAGTTGCTCACCCTGGTTGTTTCCCCACCAGACCCAGGACTTGAACCCAAGGGTATGTGATCTGTGCTTCTTTGAAGTCGATTGATCTAACTGCTGCTCCACCAGAGCACACTTTGAAAAGGAAATCGCCATGCTATTTTCCAAAGATGTTGCACTAATTTACACCAACAGTATAGGAGGGTTCCTTTTTCTCCACACCTCGCCAGCACTTGCTCGTTCTAGTTTTTGAATATAGGCCCTTCCCACTGGTATGAGGTGATAGGTCATCATGGTTTTTACTTTCATTGCCTGATGGTGCATGATGTAGAGCATTTTTTCACACTCCATGAATGTGTCTATAGGCCATTTTTTGTGCCTTCTCTAGAGAGGTGACTATTCAGCTCCTCTGTCCACTTTTTGAGTGAGTCGTTTGCTTTTTTGTGTTGAGGCTTATGGGTTCTTTATGTATGCTGGAGGCTAACCTCTTGTCTGATACACAAATATCTTCTCCCAGGCAGTGGGCTGCCTGAAATTTGTAATATTTTTAAACTATTCATTCTGCACCATCTGGGCCAGAGTGAGACATGGATCCCCTGATGTGATGCTCCCCTGTCCTCTGGGCCACCCTCCCCATGTGGCTCAGGACCTGTTCTGCCTCCCCTGATCCTCCCCACAGTGCCCACAGTGCCCCACAGTGGAGGGAGGTACCCATCTACTGCCTTTCCAGGGTCCTTTAGAATTGTCATTTCAAAGGACAACAGTGAATTTTCTTGCTCCCAGAATAGCTCACTGAACTGAAAAGGAATCTTTCACGTGTAAATATCTGTTGAATGAATAATTTATGAGCCAAGATATATCATAGCACTCTGCTTCTCTCTTATTCATTCACTTAACAAACATTCATTGATATTTTCCTTTTAGGCAATTCATCTTTTTATGTTTATGCAAAGTAACATGTCCAAATTACAAAGGAGAAAATTTGATTTAAAAATGAGCTCATGGTAATAGGCGAGGAAGACACTTATGCTGTATTAATTTCCCCCAGCATTTTCTTAGGAAAATTATCAATGAAATAGAAAAGAAGTATTGTACAGCAAATACCCATCACCCACCACCCAGATTATAAATGAACATTTTGCTCTTTTTGCTTTAGCAAAAAGCATATCTATCCATTAATCCTTTCTTCCAGTCAATCATCCATCTATCTCATTTTTTTCAAATTTATTTCAAAATAAGTTGCAGGCATCAGTACGTTTCACCCCTAAATACTTTGTATGCAACTCTAGCTTTTAGTTCAGTGATCTTAGATCAATCATAGCTTTTTTAATCAAAAAGGTAAAAGTGTAGATTTTTATATAAAAGTTAGTCATTTTCTGTGAAATATAATTGTTGAATGACAAATAGTAAATGCACAAGGAGAGAAATGAGAGATGAGAAAATGAGAGAAAATATAAATGTCCTCAAGGCAATGAGGGAAAGAGAGAAGTGAGACATTTCAAAAGAGTGGGGGTGCAGTGCTATCTTGAGGACCCCAACTTATGGGATTGTTTTAGGAAATTGTTTTCCCAAGTCCAGCTTCTTCCCCAACCAAAACAATAGGAACTAAACATTCTTAGGGTGATGCTTCCATAATATTTTCCCCACCTTATTGATGTGATTCTACACAATTCCACTGGGTTTTGACTTAGGGCTAAAGTTTTAGGGTGTTGGGTATCGGAACGGACAAAGACACAGACCGAAGCTGTAGATCTAAAGTTGTCCTCACGGAGGTGGTGGCTGAGGCGGAGCGGGGAGTGATAACATCCCTGAAGGTGTAGAGTGAGAGGAGCAGAGTCCGGAGTGGGTCATAGAGGAGGTGAAGCTACCAAGGAAAGAGAGGAAGCACGATTAGAAGCCTCACTGTCAGTCCAAAGATGGAGGACATTGAAAATACCTAGAGCAAGACTCTGCAGGGGAACATCTTTTAGAGGTTCCACCCCACCACTCCCATTTGACTCATGAGAAAACTCCGGCTGAATGATCTTTCAGAAAATGAGTGGCTGAGCTGGGGCACAATCAATGCTTCCATGTGGTGCTTTTCCAACAAAGTGACTCAGAGGGTTAAAAAAAATCATGTGAAGTTAGCCTTATACTCAAAATTGTTATCTGGCTTTGTCTTCATATAAAAACTGTTGATGCTAAATCACAGCCATGCATCTCTGTCAACAAAGGGCAGTATATCCAGTGATGGTCCTAGCAGGCTCCATCACAGAGCTAGGAGTGTCATAGGCCATGCCATCCAGGCTTGTGTAATCACACTCTATGACATTTGTACAACTAACTGCATTCTCAGAGCCTGTCCTCCTTGGTAAGCAAGGCAGGATTGTATTGAGAGAGATTTACACTCTGTTTGTGTTTCTCTGTTTTCTTTAAACTCCATCATTTCTTTAAACATCAATCATTTTTGATTACTATAAAAACACAACAACCCCTTCCAGAGGTTTTAACGCCTATTTCTCCTTCCATCACCATTGAGGATCACCCAGCCTCAATCCTGTGATTGTTTTACAGAATACAATCTGTTTACAATACAGTCCTTCTAGCAAGGAAGGTTTTGTTACATATTACTTTGCATAGTTTATGTAGTGGGAAAAATTTCAAATATAAAAATAAAATGATAGATGTGCTTTCTCAAATAACATAATTCTCTTCCCATTTGGGGACCATTCATCTATAGAGATGCAAAGATTTATTTTATGCTTTGTGTGCTATTGTAACTTCCTCCATATGGGTAGGTGTGCTTTTAGCTACAAGTGAAAACTCCCACAGCAGTGACTTAAGCCAAGAAGACAATGAATTGTTTCCTATAATATCCAGTCTGGAGGAAGACGATTCCAGGTTGGTTCAGCAGTTCAGTGATAAAAGGGCTCTGGGTTGGCACTCAGTGGTTTTCTTGACATTTCCATGATGGCCCCAACATGATTTTCATAGCAACACATATCACTTCCTGTCAGGAAGGAAGGCAAGTGGGAAATAGCCTTTTGCTTGTTTTGCTCATTGGTCAGAGAAGAATTTTCTACCCGCCGCTTCCGCCATGAGGCTTCCCCACCTCCTTCCTGGACCACAGTTATGTCTCACTGACCATTCCTAGAACAGCCACTGGCAAAAAGGCACTAGCGTGACATTTTCACCTTGGACCATCATGATGTAGCCCACCTTCCCAGACACATGAGACTCAGATAATCATCATAATGCCCAGCTCCCTCATGAGAATATAAGCTCCATGAGGGCAGAGATCTTTCTTTTGTTCACAGCTAAGTACCCAACCCCTAGCACATTAACAGGAATTCAACAAATAGTCATTGAATGGAGGGAGGGAGGAAGTAGTGACTAAGGATGATGGGGAACTGGGCTGTAGGTAACCAGCGGGTGTGCTGCCTGTGAGAGCACACAACTCCAGTTCGACCAGTTTGACTGCTTTTTGAGTGACTCTACTGATCTCCAGGGCTCTGACCTTAATTCTTGCTTCTTTCCTCCCAGGGATCCAGAGGGCGCTGGAGGCTGCTCTTGTGCCAATGACCCCTTCCAATTCCTCCTGCATTTTAGAAGACAAGATGTGTGAGGGGAACAAGACTGCTGTGGCCAGTGCCCAACTGATGCCCCTGGTGGTGGTTCTGAGCGCCATCTCCTTGGTCACAGTGGGACTCAACCTGCTGGTCCTGTATGCTGTTCGGAGCGAGCGGCAGCTCCACACCGTGGGGAACCTGTACATTGTCAGCCTCTCCGTGGCAGATCTGATTGTGGGGGCTGTCGTCATGCCCATGAACATCCTCTACATCATCATGTCCAAGTGGTCCCTGGGCCGGCCCCTCTGCCTCTTTTGGCTTTCCATGGACTACGTGGCCAGCACGGCCTCCATTTTCAGTGTCTTCATCTTGTGCATTGATCGCTACCGCTCTGTCCAGCAGCCCCTCAGGTACCTGAAGTATCGTACCAAGACCCAAGCATCAGTCACCATCATGGTAGCCTGGTTTCTCTCCTTCCTGTGGATTATTCCCATTCTGGGCTGGCATCGCTTCATGGCACAGCACCCAGGGTCCCGGGAGGATAAGTGCGAGACAGACTTCTATGATGTCACCTGGTTCAAGATCCTGACCGCCATCATCAACTTCTACCTGCCCACCTTGCTCATGCTCTGGTTCTACTCCAGGATCTACAGGGCTGTCCGGCAGCACTGTGAGCGCCGCAAGCTCATCAATGGATCTCTCCCTTTCTTCTCTGAAGTTAGGCTGAGGTCAGAGACTCCCAAGACAGGGGCCAAGAAACCAGGGAAGGAGTCTCCCTGGGAGGTTCTAAGGAGAAAGTCAAAGAATGCCACTGGCAAATCTGTCCTGAAGTCACTGTCCCAAGAGCCAAAGGAGATGAAGTCACCAGTTGTCTTCACCCAAGAGGAGGATGGAGAAGCAGACCACCTTCACTGCTTCCCCCTTAACATTGTGCAGACACAGACTGAGGCGGAGGGGAATGACAAGGGCCATGTCGACATCAGCCAGATCCAGAGCCAGAGCCAGGATGAGACTCGGAACCAGGGCCTGAACATATGTGCAGCCGGTGAGATGTTTGAGATTCAGACCCTAGGAGACAGTCAGTCCATGTCCCGGACAGACTCGGACACCCTCACAGAGCCACCGCCGGGGAAAGACAAGCTGAGAAGCGGGTCTAATATAAGCTTGGATTACATCAAGTTCACCTGGAAGAGACTTCGCTCACATTCCAGACAGTACATGTCGGGGTTGCACTTGAACCGGGAACGGAAGGCCGCCAAACAACTGGGTTTTATCATGGCGGCCTTCATCCTTTGCTGGATTCCTTACTTCATCTTCTTCATGGTCATTGCCTTCTGTAAGAGCTGCTGCAACGAGCATGTGCACATGGTCACCATCTGGCTGGGCTACATCAACTCCACATTGAACCCCCTCATCTATCCTTTGTGCAATGAGAACTTCAAGAAGACATTCAAGAAAATTCTGCACATTCGCTCCTAAGGGAGGCTACCAGGGGCTGCATCGCAGCCATGCTAATGATGTTGCTGAAGGAAATGGAGGAAGAGTGCCTGGGAGTGGCCAGGCAACTGGGCTTTGTGGAGTCAAAAGAATAGTCTTAGGGGCTGAGTAGTGTGGAAAGTTCTGAGGCAACATTGAAAGGACAGCAGATGGCACTGGCTAGCAGAGTGTTCCCAAGAGAACTGGATCTGGATGAGCTTATCTGCTCCTGAGGAAATGTGGGCGCCTCAGACTCATTATAATTCAAGCTTTCGCCCTCAAATTAATAGGCCACTGATGGGATGTGTGGGTAGAGTTCTAGAGAATGAGAACTCTGGAGCCTTCCTGGAGTGGAGCTGTCTGACTGTGCAGACTTCACACATGTAGATAGCTGCTGTCCCCTTCCAGCAGGCACTTTGAGAGGCATGACAGCTGTTCCATGCCAAGTGCCACTTCTCAGAGCACCTCTTTCCTGAGCCTGAAGTTTAACAGCTGTCTCCAAAATCCGTGTCTGAACCACCCTGGAAATTCTGCCTTATTCTTCTGCACTCACCCATGTTTTAGAGTGGATAGGAACCAATGCAGCTTGCATGTCTATTGTCTTCAACCCCAGATTCCTTCTAGCTATTAAAACAAAGCAACAACAACAAAAAGAAAGCTGCCCTAAAGAGAAAGAGAAAAGTATTCTATTTTAACATGAGCCATGTAGAAAGGAAAGGGGGAGAAGAAAGCCTTATTTCTTGAGAGCTCTCCCAGATGTGCCCATTAAGCCCCACGATGCCCCACAACAGGAGAGCAGTGTTACTAGAGGAGCAAATAAAGGTGTGGCAAATTGAGGAGAAATGGGTGCCCAAGATCACAAAACTCGTTAGGAGGGTGGAGCTGAATGTGACACACGGGTGCGGGGTGCAGCTCGTAATAACACATTTGCTCCAAAAGGCCATACTTAGTCCTACTAAGTGTGTGCACACACATACACACACACACACACACACACACACACACACTTCCCCAGAGTGGTGGCAAGTCTCCAAACAATATGTTGAGAGCAGCAGTAGCTGACATAGACTGTCTGCAGCCACAGAAGGTATTACTTTGAAGGACTGTGTGCATTTTTATCTGTGAGTTCCACTGTGTAAGGTCAAAGTCCTCATATTATTTTGTAGTCGCGCCTCTTAAGTCAAAACTAGCATAGGGACATACAGTTTCCTTGGTGTTTGTGTTGCAGTAAGGTGGTGATTTATATTTAAAAATTGATGCCAATTTGTAATATATGTAGCACATGGGAGCACCCTGACAAGCTGTTATTCTGTGTCTTGTGTTCCTTTTGGCATGACCTGTTAAAGTGAGGTGTTTTTACCTATCCAAATTATGACATTTGAAACTCTGCTGTTTACAAGTCTAACTTATTTATTGGAACTTTCTGTGTCTCTTGGACTGAGAAGATGTATTGAAAGGTATGACAGACTGCTACAGGGGCTGATATGGGACTTCTCCTTGGTTTTTAATCACATTTGTAATTTATATAGAAGATAACTTCATTTTTATAAGAAGTTTCCTTCTCCTTCAGCTTTGCATCCCCCAAAGCTCTTTTTGCTCAAAGCCAGAGGACCTAAGGAGAATTGTGTTCTAATTTAGAAGTTGCAACTGTTCTCTTTTCAGGTCAGAATCCTGATGATATTGCTCCCAGGGATCCCTGGGGGCCAAGGAACATCCAAAAAGACCATCGTCCACAGACGTTGGGTCAAAGAGACCTGGATGTGAGTCTGACATGAGTATGAAATGATTAATATAAATTGTCAGAGCACCTAACACTAGGTCCTGATGGAGTTGTACAGCGTTTACATGGCTTACACAGTGGCTGGGACACAGTGAGCACTCACATGTAGCTTTCAGATAGACTGAACATGTACCATGTGCCAGGCGTTGCCATTTATGTCCCTTATTTAATTGAACCTTTATATCATGAGGTGGTTTTTACAAATAAGCCATGAAGCAGAGAGTGGCTAAGAACCAACCACAAGACAGTTCTGGACCACTCTTTGGTATCAACCCACATTTCCTACTTCTATCAGAATGTTTGGGTTACTGTTTGAACTTGTGAAAGGCAATGGACCCTGGTGCAAAAAAACAACAACAACAAAAAAACCCATCCCAGCCCATTCAGTTGAGAACCAGTGGTCTGGGATTTGCACAGGATATATTGAAACAAGGCTTTCTGTCCTAATTTTTTTAAAAAAAATTTAGAGAAGAAGAAAGAAACATTTTTAAGAAAAGAAGGAAGAGGAAGAAGCACTTTTATTTATTTGTTTATTTTGGCTGTCCCTTTCTCTACTCCAGCCCCTGGTCTCAAACCCAGGTCTTTAGGTTTTACATGATCTACACCCCAGCCACCAGTTCAATGCCTAAGTCATCAGGGGAACCTCTATCGTCAGTATCAAATACCTTGTAGAAGGCTGTCATAAAGATCTTGATTGTAGACTTGAACTTTAGACTCAGAAGCTCCTTCAGATTTCTTTGAATGGACTAAAAGCTGATGGCTTTAAGCCCATTCCTCTAATGACCAATCAGTCAGATTTACCAAAAGTTGGCTTCTTTTTAACTATTTACACAATGGTTAATTAACCACGATGCATAGTAGACAAGTCTTTTAAGAACAGTTTTTTACAGTGTTATGCAGTTATAATAGCTGACTTTCACTTTTCTTCAAAGTCACAAACTGAGGAAGGTTCCACATGCTTTCTGCTGCTACTGCTGATGGAAGAAATAGAGATGAAGGGACTGAGGGTGATAGAAGGAAAACAACAGTAGAAGGAAGAGAAAACTCATGGAGGCAGGGCAAGAGAGGATGACTCAGGTGAAGAGATGGGGACACCAGGGACAGAGGAAAGGGATGGGGATGTGTGTGTAGAAGCACAGACAGGGAAGATTAGAGGGGAGGTAGTGGAAGATTAAAAGGCAGAGAAACAGAGATGTATAGAGAGAGATAAAGTGATGGACGGGGGAAGGAGGGATAGAAAGGGGATATAGAAAAGAAGTGGGGAATGAGGGACAGAGAAAGCATACCAAGTGGCATCATATTACTACACTCAAAAAAATCTACATTCAAGAACACTTTCTTCCCTAATGTATTCAGAAGTTAAATATATTCAAAGGCAGAATAAGCCATCCTTAGCATTTGATAAACAGAAAGTTTCTTCAAATGCTTCTCTGAATAAGTGAAAACCAATCAATTATACCATCGCCTAAATCTGGAAAAGCTTTTGAAACCATTCCATCTCATAGAAACTGCAGCAAGCCTAGAAAGTTGGCAATGTTCATTCAGAAAGTCCACGAGTCTGTAGGTTGGCCATTTGACAAAATGGTCATTTGGCTACTTGCCTGACAGAAAATTTCTGGTCTCCATTTTGAAGGTGGGCCATGTTAAGTCTTGACAAAGGGTAGAAAATATGCTCTGACTGAGACTCACAATAAGTGCTGTAAGGAAGCAGGGCTGTTAAGATCTCATTTACCAACATCTGTCTTTCCATAATCTCTTGGGCTTTCAAAGCCTACACTGTGTGGTATGTGGTTCCTCTTGTGGAGACTGTATGCTCTTCTCAACTGAGCCACGAGACACGTGATGAAGGTAGTTGACCTGAATCACTGTGGTCTTGAGTACGTGCCATGGGCTTCAATGCCCTGCTGCACCTCTGTCTTCTTATGGTTCCTAGTTTTGCATCTTCCTTGATGCTCCATCACCTTGGTGCCCCGATAGTTTGTCTTCCCCATCCAGCAGGTCTTCTGCTTAGAGCCTCGCCCTAACTCCCTACTCACAAGGGGACCACATTTCGATGCCCAGGCTGTATCTGTTGACTCAACAAATATTTTTGAACACTTCTTGGGCCAGTCCTTGGGGTCAGGGTTGGGAGACTGGAGAACAAGAGAGACGGTTCCAACCCTAGAGCTACCTAGGGCTGCAAGTGACACACATGAATGATTACTGGTGTATCATTGGAATTCAGTGTGTTTAGATGACCTAAACTCGGGAAGGGCTTCTGCCAAATCAGTCACAGGAACCTCAACGGTCAGAATTTGAGGAAGTTCCTTCTAGAATCCTGCCATTTACCTGTGTGAATGAATTCTATTCCTACTCTTTGTCAGCATCAGTTCAAAAGTCCAAAGCTCAGGGTAAAGAATCATCCTGTGGTAGTGTATACAGATGTCAAAGTATAATGCTGTACACCTGCAACTTATCAAACAGTGTTACTTCAATAAAAATGAAAGAACCATCCTGTGTCCACTTCTGCTGTGACTGACTTTGCCAGTAGTTGGGGGATACAGTGTCACATGTGCTACAGACTTGGCTGAAGAACCAAGTTCCCAGAGAAGCAGGAATCACTGTGAAATGGCAGAAACTCCAAAAGGTATTGATTACAAGGATCTTAAAGTCCAGCAGGGAAAACAAGTTTATGAAGAACTAACTTCAACCTAGCTTCCAATATGCTTAATAGAGTGGGCAGATGTCAGCTATGACTTCACAGAGGTGATGTCCCTTTTGAGTTTTTAAAGATAGTTTATTACAGTAAATAAATACAATAAAATGTGCCCATTTTAAAGGTAGAGTCTGATGAATTTTGACAAATGAATACTCTCCTGTCATTCCCATCTCAATCAAGATACAGAATATCTCTATCACCCTAGAAAGTTCCTCATGCTCCCGTGTAGCCAATGCCCACCCCTGTATACTCCAGGCCACTGATCGGACTTCTATCATTAAAGCTTCATTTTGTTGATTCTAGAACTTTATATAAGCGGAGTCATAAGTATTCTTTTTTCTTTTTTCCCATCCACATTCTGTCTGGGGTTCACCATTTCAACTAGATTTTGAGGATTGAGAAAGAGTTAGACAAGCAGAGGAAGTGTGAAGGTATGGCAGACATGGAGATATAAAAGAGTGTGCTTAAAACACCAGAATGAGTTTAGTGTGACCCAAGTATGCGGTCGAGGGGGAAGTGGCAGGAGGGAAGCCTAAGATCATGGAGATAATTGACAATGTTGAATTTTACCTGAGCCCTGTGCTGGTTAAAAATCTCCACTCTGGAAACAGTTGCAAAGAAACATCCATTTCCTGAGATAAGACTCAGAGATAGAGATGCCTCTCTGTGGCAAGGCCAGACACCAGACTTCTGAATTCCCATTCTTGGCCTTTTAAAGGATTAGCTGAACTAAATTGGAACAAATGCATGTTAACCAAATTTAAGTTTCTCTCATTCCCCCAGGCTGCTTCCTTTAACCCCCTTGCAGGCTATGCTAGCTTACAACCCCTCCCGAGAACAGGCTCAAGGTAAAACATTCTCTGATGTGCTATCATCAGTCAGGAAATACTTTCTTCCTACTTCCCCATACCTAGTTCTTCTGTTCACCCTTCCCTACAAAAGAAAAACTCTTTTTGCCTAAACTTTGAGATATTTCAGCTCTTGTGGTCAGCGCACCCTTCCTAATGCAATAGTCTCTTCCTCCCCATCTCCCTTGCAACCATTGTTTTAATGAAATATCTCCTTACTAAATGAGGATATGTTTTTTTATTTGACAGACTCAAACGGGCCTCAGTCAGAATCTTGGCTTCAAAACCTTTGAGCAAGTCACTTAACTTTCCTAATCTCTATTCTTTCACATGTAAAGTGGGAATAATATGCCAACACTTGGTGACAATGAGGTGTAAAACTCTAAAAAATGACAATCAAATAGCAGCCATCACTCTTATGAGGCGATAGTGCTACATGCGAGTCACTTTGGACGGTTTTATACATCGAATTAAGTTTATACTCACAATCGTGTCTTCATCTCCTGTCCGAAGGTTGGCACGGAGGATCTGCTCAGTACTTTAGAATTAATACCTATCCCACTGACATCGGGAAGCTATGAGAATAATGCTGGAATGTTTACAAAGAGCAGGTTAGGTACCGTCTACTTTTATTGTTTTTTTTCCTACTAAAATTCCCATCTCCTGTCTCTTCATACCTGCCTTCTTAAAGGTCCCTGTGGTAACGTTTGATGCTGCCTCTCCAGAAAAATTGAAATCATAGCTCTTGTCATCCTCTGAAATCAAAAGAGAACGTGGAGAACTTTAAAAAAAAATGCCTAACGGGCATAGTAGCTTCACATTCCCACACCTGGTAATGGCAAAGCTAGATGGCTCTCAGCTGGGGCCGCGCCCTCCTCCTGATGCCACGCCTTCCCAGAGATTCAAGTTCCTCCCACTCAGCCGGGTGCTAGGGACTCATTTATCTGGCTGGTTCGCTTTTCCTTATGCGCACGCGCATCACTTCCCTTCCCTGGCGGTCGGGGGCGGGGCCTCGTTACGTCATCTGGGCGCGCGCTGCGGACGAAGCTGTGGTTGCCGGAAGTTGAGCGGCGGTAAGTGGCCGCGCTGCTGAGGGAGGACTGGGGTCTTGTCGGGTGGGTTTTGGAAGCTTGGTCCAGAGGGGTGAGCTGGTTGTTGAGAGTGAGGGTAAGAGCGGATCTCAAACTGCTCCTTCGCTTCCCCTGGGCAGCCCTGCCTTTCCCAGGAGTCACTGACTACAGCTTTCACCCTCTTTCTCCAGCTACGTCCCCTCAGACTGGTTCAGCCCGGGGTCTGCTGACGAGGAAGCCCCTACTCTTTCCTCCGTCAGTCCCTCCAGTCTCCTGGTGGGGAGTTCTTAGACTCTCCGGTGCTGGAATGCGGGAGACAGGGCGCCTGGGTTCTCGTGCTGGCTTTGCCGCATTTGCTGTGTGACTGGCACGTCACTCCCCTTTGAGTCTCCGTTGGCTCATCTGTAGAATGGGGCTGATAACGCGATATTTTTGAAACTGGGTTAAGACAATTCTAAGGACTTTTCTAAGCCAAGGCTCCCGAGTCCTTTCTCCAGAGGTTACAGACTTTAATGCTTAAGCTGTCAGATGAAGTAAATAGAGATCTAAGGAAAATTCGATGTCATACAGTCAAACCTTCATTTTTACTGAATTGAGTTCTAAGAGCGTAATACCATCATGATAGTGGAGAAATAAAGCCACCCCTGCTGAGTGCGGATGCGTGCAATCTCTGGATTTCTATACTTGACCAGCGTCTAATACAATTATTTTCGAAAATTTGAAGTAATCTATTTTTAAAGACATGGGCAACGAACTTTTAACACGTTTAAATTCACTTAACACTCTGTGCATATCTGTGACTGCTCGTTTGGAACCTTTGGGTTCTAGGCGCCTTTCCCATTGAATACCTGGATTTCTTTTATGACATCCTTACCCATTGGTTAAATTTTTTAAATGACTGAAAACCCACGACTTCTCTGTTACTCCTGTTTGGTCTTACCCCAGCTCTGGCTCTTAAAATGTCATATGTTGAGCTGAAATGGATTATCCAGTAATTTCAGCAACTTGTCCCTCCTTCAGCCTCTTGGATCAACCTCCCTTCCACTTCATGGCCCCCACATCTTTAAAAGCTGCCTTTCTGTCTTTCTCTTCCCAACTTTTCTTCTCCAGGATAAGCACATTTGACTACTGATCGTAAAACCTTCCATGACTAAGAATTTTGTCTTAGTTAACCAAGATAGAAAGATAGGTCTCATATATGTCTTAAGTAGATAAGGCATGTAGTATACCTGTAGCTATATCTCCAGCATATAGAACAGTGCCTAGCATATTGTGTATTTGTAATATATTTGCTGAATGAGTAAAACAAACAAACAAATATTTGGGTGCCTGTTACATGCCAGGCATTATTACAAGCACTAGTGATGTAGCAGTAAACTAAGACAAAAATACTCTTGTTACATGGCACCTATATTTTGATCGTGATGGCGGCAGCAGTTGTGATTGTCAGTAAGTATGATACTTCTCATGAATGGTAGGTGTTTTGAGATCCTGATGCGATAAAAGAAACAGGGTAATGGCATAGAGAAACGGGTGGGGAAGAGCAGTTAAAAGTGAGTTAGCCAGGGATGACTTCTCTGAGGAGGTGACTGAGCTATCACCTAAATGAAGAAAAAGCCAGACACATAAAGGCTCATCTTGGTTAATTGTTCCCCCAGACGTTAACTTTGTGCTTTACTCTTGTTAAACTGCTTGCAGGTTGTGTCTCACTGTAGACCTTTACTCCTGCTGCTTCTGCTGCCTAGAACATTTTGCCATTTTGCTTGACCAACTCCTTCCTGCTCCTCATAGGGCATGGTTTTGTTGTTTGTTTTTAAAGAAAAGGCACAGGCAGGAATGAAGGTGAGTAGGCAGACAGGCAGGAAGAGAGAGGAGGAAGAAGCATTTTATTTGATTTCTATTTAATTCACATTGGTTTCCCCATATCCCCACCCAGAATGCAAATCCGGCTACTTTGGACATACGTGGACTATGTTCCTTTGGAGTCACCGGACCTAACCACTATTCCACCAGGGCATGGCTGGGACATGATTTTGAAACCCTTTAAGGAACTGAGGACAGAGCTCTCATTTAACCACCAGTTCCCTTTTCTGTGCCCAACCAACTTTTCTTGAAGAATAAGCATCAACACTTTATAGAGCTTCTACTTTGTACCTGACATTGCTCAGCAAGCTGGAAAAATATCCTACCCGCCAGTTTATTTTTTTTTAAGTCAAGGAGACAGATGACAGTTCTATGGTATGAAGCTAGTGTAGAGATTTGCTAGAGGAGGACTTGCAGTGCACCTATCACAGGCTGAGCCATCAGAGAAGGCGTCTGTGAGGAGGTGTTGCTTTAACCAAGTCCTAAAGGATGAGCAGGACTAGTCAGGTCTGAGGAGTGGGGAGTAGTGTAAGCAAAAAGTTGTAGGTGAGGATGTAAGACCTACAGGTAGTTCACCGAGATGGAGTACTTACTAATAGGATAAGAAGTGAATGGAGATGCACCCTGGTGGCTAAGGTGCTAAGCTGGCAGCTGGGACATAGACCATGTAAAGCCCAAGGACCTGGGTTTAAGACCCAGACTGGGGCGGACAACCAAAATGAAGAAATACATACATTTAAATGCTTCTTCATCCTTTCTTTGCCTGCCTTCCTCCCTAAAAAAAAAAGCAAAACCAAAAAAAAACAAAACAAAACAAAAAACCACAAACAGAGAACAGACCATGAAAGGAATTGTAGGCAACAACATGTTAAGATACGGACTTTGGAATCTAAGATACCTGTGTTCCAGTACAGGCTTTGCTACTGAACTAGTTTTGTGACCTTGGGTGAGTCATTCCTTCCTAAGCATCAATTCCCTTGTCTATAGCAAGGGGTTTGTGTCAACTTTCCTCCCAGGGTTGCTGTGAGCATTGAATGAGGTGTAGCTGTGGCTCACCTGACACGGATAGATGATCAGCTAGAAGCCATAGCACTTCCTGTCGCCATGCTAAAAATTTGTGGGGGTGGAGAGTGGGGCACAGGGGAATTGTAAACAAAGGTGTGACATCCTCTCATGTTTAAAATGACCCAGGCGATGACACTGGACAGAGCAGCACCATGAGAGAGACCAGTCTGGGCACCCTGGCCCTGGTTCTGGTGCCAGAGGAGGGGGGCCTGAACCAAGGCCAAGGCTGTGGGTAGGAAGATAAAAGGACGGGTGACTGGATGACACAACACAAGACAGGAGTCAGGATATGAGGGTAGAAGGGAATAATGACCTCTCTGTATGGAAGTCAGTAGTAAAGTTCTTTGATTGGTAGTCCCTGAACGCTTATCCCTGACCTCTGAGTTTTTATTTAGAAGCCCAAAAGGACTTCCTCCAAAGGGCTGCCCTCCAGTTGACCCACGAAGTAAAGTTCATGAATGTCTTCCTCTTCTCTCTCTACCTCCGCATCTTCACCACCTTCTTCAATAGGACTCAGTTGTGTCCTCCTGGGAGAATAAATAGTTACTGCTTTGTTACTGGGAGATGATTTGATCTTCATGACCCTGTCAGACTGGGCGACAGCCTGTTCACATGGTCTCAGTCCAGCCCAGAATGATCACCTTGGTTGGGGTTTCCTCACACATCCTTGGCTCAGTTACTCTCCTTTGAACTTGTTCCTGTGTGACAGTCTGTCTCTGAGTGTATGGTATAGAAAGGTTGTCTTCTGTCCTCTGAGAAGCTGAACAGCAGGACCGTGTTTTTCAAGTTATAAGTTAAGTCTTGTCCCCACTCCGTCTTCATCTTGGCAGACACGTCAGATGGACACATCTTCAGCTCTTGACACTTTCATACAGTGGTGTTTCCAAATAGGACTCACCCCTCACCCCATGCCCACCACTCTCCCAGGTGTGCTTGGGCAGCCCTGTCCATCCCCTGCTGTCTTCCCCTTCCTGTCTCTCTCTGTCAGCCTCCTGATCTCCACTTTGACCTCACTAGCCTTCTCCACTTCCTCTTCTGTCATTTACAGAGGAATCTTCATCCGACCTTATAGTTTTGCCTTTTATCCTAATTCTGTGAAAGGAATGTTTGTTTTAAGGTTAATTCCTTTATCCATGCTGCGACCCCATTTCATCTCTTCCTCAAGACTTGGTTCCATCATTGTTTCTTTTTCTTTAGCCATCTCTAAGTAACCTTCACGTGCTTTCATTTTGTTTGCTCCCCTTTCCACCCCAACCCTGGGTCCCAAACCCAGGCCCTTGGGTTTCACATAGTTCCTCAGCCACCTTAGCTACCTGGGCCACAAGAGTGCACCAGTCTGCTCCTAACTTTAGAAAACGACAAAGTGCTCTCCCACTAACCCAACCCTTATGCCCCTCTATCAGCCACGCTTCTCGAATGTGTTGCCGCATCTCCTTCCTGAGGTTACCTTTTGCTGACGTTTGCTACCACCCCACGCCTCCAACACTGCTCTCCACAGTCATCAGACCTCTGTGTTGCCCAGACTCCTGAATACTTTTCTTCTCTTTCAGTTCTCAGCACAGCTGACGTTGCTAATCCTTCACTGCTTTGTACTCTCTCTCTGACCATTTCCTCCTAATTTTTCATTATGGTTTCTTTTCTCTATTAAAAGCAAGCTGAGAAAACTTTAAATTTATTTGAGCAAAAGTTGACTTGAGATGGGCAGCATCTAGAAAGGAACTTCAAGGAACTGTACAAAATGAGACTACAGGCAAAAGGGAACAGGAACAAGGGAATTCTACCAGGCAGAGGAGTTAGTTGGTTGTGGCAAAGTTACATTCCTGTGGGGGATGGCAGGGTCCTCTCAGCCAGATCACTTAACTGCTGCTGATTGGAGGGTTCCTGTGTGACTGGTTTAAGATTCTGTTTTCTGGGAAAGACAAAACGAATTAAGTCTCCATTTGGTGACGTGGGACTTAGCACAAGTGATTCTGTTTTGAACCTCTTTTCTTTCTTTCTTTTTTTTTTTTTTTTTTTTTGACGTCTCCTTTGTCCCTTAGATGCCTGTTTCCTTTAGGGCTCTGCCTCTTACTCTTTACTTTTCTCACAGTTTGAACTCCCACTTATGTGCCAAGGTCTCCGCTGAGTGCCAGCCCTCCTATCTCAACTAGTGCCAAATGCAGCTCATCATCTTCCCTTTCAACCTGCAATTCTTTATCCACTCTTTTCTCACTCGTTGTTTTTCCATGTCATTCAGAACAAAGCTCTGGGAGTCACCGCGGACTTATCCCTCTCATCCCACCCTGTCTTTCCGCACACCACGCAGTCTCAGAGTTCCACAGGCTCTATCTACATCCTTGATATCTCTCTCCTGACTCATTTTCTCCCCATTTCCTGCCCTGATGCTTTAACTGGGGCCCTTCTCGCTTCATACCCACATTCCAGCACTGCTGTCCAGTTGTTCTTCTGCTCAGCATTCTGGCCCTCACTGGTGCTGCAGTCCCCTTCCAAAAATACAGATCTCTGCTAAAATACGATCCATAGCTTTTCCCAGAAAGCCATTCATGGTTTGACTTTTGCCTTCTTTTCTGTGTGTTTCCCAGCCACGCTGCTTCCCTCCCAGCTGTACATACCTCTTTGTATTTTTCTGCAGCGTGCCATGTTGCTTCATAGACTCAGCTACCATAAGTGTTTATGGGGCACCTGTGAGGTGTAGGATGAATCAGCAGCTGGGAAAACTGAGGAAGAAAATGAAAAACTGACCCAGTCCTCCCTCACAGAGCTTTTATTCAAATAGGGAAGGTTGGTATTCACAGATCTATGTAAAATAGCTGAAGATATGCTGCAAAGGGGAAGTACTTGGTGTTCTTGATACAGGAAAAGTGATCTAAGATTAGGGAGTCGGGGAAGGCTTCCCTCAAGAGTGATCATTAAGCTGAGATTGGAGAGAGAAGGAATGAATGAGATGGTGGGCAGAGACCAGGGCATGTTTCTGGAACTGGAGCTGTGAAGCCTGAGACAGCTTCCTCTCTCCACCAGGAGTGTCCGCACACCCCATCTGTGGCCTTCCTCATCCAGCAGTACTGAGTTGGGGTGCTGCTGCCAACCACTGCCCCTCCTAGCCATCGAGGGAGTATTTTGAAGTATATGGCTCAGCTTTATTTTGTGACAATTACCAAAAGGTGTTACTGCTTTTTTTAAAGAGGGCTCCAGGAATGTGCACTGTTCTGCAGTGTGCAGGTGTAACTCCAAGTGAAAAGGAATGGGCCCACTCAGCTTTCTAGTAGAGCTGCTGCTGAGAATTTGCTGCTTGTTTTTTGAGAAAAGAAGAAGCACTTTTATCCATTTTTAAATGTAGTTGATCATTTCAGTTTTGTCCCCACCCCTGCCAGTCCAGCTGTGAATCTGGATCCTTGGGTTTTACGTAGACTGTGCTCCAGGCACAGACTTAACGCCTGAACCACCAGAGTGTGCCAACCAAAGCTTTTTTTGCCTTCGTCTCCTCGAATATGCACAGGGAATATCACATAATATAAATGTTTATTGAAGGAATAACTTACTGGAAACCACCATGTCTTTGACACATCTTTTGTTGATAATACTAGCTCCTGTGTGCCAGATACATGCATTCTCTCATTGAATCCTCTTAATAATTCTGCATGGTGGGTAATGTCCTGTTTTACAGATGAGGAAGCAAGCTCAGAGAAGTTAAATGACTTGCCCAAAGTTGCGTGGTTGCAAGTAGCAGAGGTAGGATTTGAACTAGGGTCTCTGGCTCGTGAAGTTGTGCCTTACTGTCTGTAATTACTGCCTCTAGTGTATTTGATTGTGTTGTTGTCCAGTTGCTTTATTGAACTGAGGTTTAAGACCCTTTATATACCTCTGAAAATTTTAATCTTGTTCATATCTTGTTCAAATAGGCCTGTCATTCCAGTGGTCAGAATCTTTTCTTTTTTGTATGTGTGAATTTTTGCTACCCATTGTATTGCCTTTCTGCTTCATGTCATTTCTGTAATTGATAACCTGTGTCATTATCCCAGCCACTGGTAAAATGCAGTAGAATATGTTTCTGCATGTGTTTATGTGTGTTTCCCTGCTCTAAGCACCTAACACAAGGTTCAGCACACTTAAAATACTTAGTAAATATTGACGAGCATTCATGTAAATAAATAATATGAAAAGAAATTGGACAGAACCAAAGACTTATCACTATTAACTCCTTTCTTGTTAACATCAGTTGATTTATTAACCAACATTCTTTGAGTTAGATTATTTTACCAGCTGTTAAATCACTTTATGTCAATATCTATTTCCTACACGTTCATCTTTATCTACCTGGTTATCAGGAGCAGTCTTGTTAGAGATCTCGCTGAAGTCTGGATATCCTGTGTCCTGAGTCTATGGTTCTTCTGTGATCAAAGCAGAAATATCGTTATTCCGACAAGACTTGTCCTTAGAAGAAACCCTAGTGGCCTCTCCTGACCACTCGGGGTTGCTCCATGCAGGTGTGGAGGCCACACGAGAGGCCACATCTGAAGGGGTTCTACTTAAATCCTAGGTGGCGTGGCTGTGTTCCTGTAGTGATGCCTTTCTGGCAGCAAAAATGTCTTGAATTTACCTAATCAATATAACAATTTCTAAGAAGAGGAAGTACAATGGCTTGGAGGAGGCGGGTAACTTTGTAAATGAATTAGTCCGGATGGACTAGAATGGCCTGAATGACACCTTTGCTGGGGGCAGGTTTGTGGCCAGTGGGCTGCAGCATTCATCCTGTGTTCATCTTTGGAAATCAAATGTTTTGAAATTATGAAATCAAGTGTTTGCTTGGCCTAGCTTTTCAACACTCTCCCATTCTCTAGGACTCCTTAAAGTCACAGAGACTGTTACAGCTTTTAGGAAACTGTTACAGATTTTAGATATTGGTTGAAATAGGACTCTCTATCCATTCAGGTCATCTCAAGTGGCTGTCCCTTGCTGGACCAAGGTGACGCTGGTGGAGGTAATAAAAAGAACGCAGGCATAGGCATGCTTTTCTCCCTCTTCCTTGTGTTTTCTTTTTCTCCTCTTTCTCAAGTGTTCTCAGTTTCACGGACACACCCCGGTGAGTTGCCACCCACAGTGTTGCTATCCAGTGTGTCCATTCTCAAAAACAGAGAGTGAATGAGAGCAGAATGTTTGTAGAGGTTAAGGTTTTTGTAATAGAAGGAAAACAGCTCCTGGGAGTAACCAGTGAGAATGAACCAGTTTAAACACTATGGACGTGACTGCTGGTTGGTTCTGAAACTGACCTCTTGAAGAAGCAAATCCTGTTCTGTCCAGGGAGAGGTGGCTTACTTGGAGACGAGAAAGACAGCTTATCTGTAGTAGCGGTGATTCGACCTGCTTAGGTAGTGATCAGCTGTTACTCCAGAAAGCACTTAGCAGAGCAGTCACCTAAAAGCCATTTTGGGTGACTTGATGTCCTGTGGAGACATCAGTTGGCTTAGGGGCTTCTTAACTCCAATGCAATTTTTAAAAGGAATTGAGTCTTCTGAACCCAGCTGGCTCCCCTACAGGAGTCCTGAGTTTTCATCTTCCACTAAAGCTTAATCTTTCCTCTAAGTTTAGAATATTTTCACCCTGCTTTTGGAAGGGAAGACTTTTAAACTCTCCTCTTTCACATCCTTGCAAATTATTTCCAAAACACATGAAGTTGCAAAAGCATCATTAGTCTACAAAATGTGCCTTGGCTCCTTATGCCAAAGGGGCCTTCTCCCCACTCCTGACCATTTCCTCCTCTTTCCCCATCAGCAGCTAAGAACATATTCTGTCAGCAGGGCTTAGTCATGTGGCTTGGTGCTTATTTTAATGACCACCAGAGCTCACAGCCCTGCAGCTGGGAAAATGAGAACAGAAGTCTGCTCTATGTGCTCCATTTTGGCCCAGAGAAGGTACTTCAGGGCCAAATTGCGGTTCTTCTGGCGCTTCTAAGTGAATGGCCCCACAAAGCCTCAGAAAAATTGCACACAGAGAGCTCCTAACCCCTCAGAACTTGTTCCTCTGGGTTGCTCCTTGATGACCTGTAACAGGAGACCATCCATTTCCTTTTAATTAAGCCTCTGCTCAACTGAGGTGCTCCTTTGAGGGAGGTGGACTGCAGTGAGGAGTGTTTGAGGCAGAGGAAGTTTTCTCTGGGACTGAGGGGAAGGACAACCACCTTGGTCAGGCACTTTGGGTTAACGTAGGGGGTGAAGAAGGAACTGTAACAGCAGCTACCCTTTCCTGTCTGCTGACAGTGGCCAGGCACCATTTTCATTTAGCCTCCCGGTAACCTGCTGGGTTGAGCTTAATTAGCCATATTTTCCAGATGAGGAAACAGAGGCACAGGGGATAGAGTTAACTTGTGCATAGCTACTCAGCAAGTGAGAGAGAGAGCCAGGACTCAAACTCATGTTTATCAGACTAAAGACTGAGTTCCAGCTGCCGCAGCTTTTAGCATCTTTTCTCTGTCCCCTCAGAGCAAATAAAAACCCAATATCACATACATGGAAGAATTAGATGGAGAGCATTTTTAAATCAGTCAAACTGGTCTGTTTCTCTGCTCCCCCGCTAAGTGTCTAGTTTCCCTAAAGGTTGGTTTATTTTATCTCTGTAGTTATTTATTTTCTACTAAGTTTATGCTTACATTTCCAAAAATACTACCCTCATTCCAGGAAATACTTCTCTAGCAATTAATTTTATAAGCAGCAAACACAAAATGCTTCCATCTTCAGCACCTTTAATAACAAAATGCCAGAAAATTTTACGGAATTGATAGTTCATTTAGGCTCCTTATTTAGAGCAACAAACTTTTTACTATAAGTACATTTAAATATGTCAGCTATTAACTGTTGAGTGAATACAGGAAGGTTCTTTGTAGGATTGCTATAGTTTGAATACAGGTTTTCTTATTCTAGATTTTTTTTTCAGGTATAACGTGTATAATGACATGCACTAATCGTAAATATGCAGTTTATGTATTTTTACATTTTTACATGCCTTATAACCACCACCCAGCTCAAGATACAGAGACGATTTCCAACTCCCCAGAAATATCCCCAGGATATTCTGTATCCTCGTGCCCCTTCCCAGTCCATTTCCTCACCTCAACCTGCAGTTACTCTTCTAACTTCTGTCATGTTGGTTGTTTGTGCCTGTTGAATAGAAGCATGGGCTAGGTGTTTGCGGGCAGTAAAATTAGTTAATACTGGGAACCGTTTCACATTTACAGAAACCGTACAAGAATAAGACAAAGATTTTCCATAAACACTTCTCCCAGAGACTTCATTCCTATTTTAGCTCAATAACATCCTCTGTAGGAGAGGTCAACCTATTATCATGTGTTGCCCCCAGTTGTGTCTTTCCAGTCTCTTTCAATCTGGAACATTACTTAGACTTCCCTTGACTTTCAAAGACTACACACTTTTGAAGATTATAAACCAGTTCCAATCATTTCGTAGAAAGTTTTTCAGTTTGGATTTATCTGATATTTCTTCCTGATTAGATCCAGATGATATATTTTTAGCCAGATACCGTAAATGCTATGTTCTTTTCTTGGAATCAGGTAGTACACAATGTCTGCTCACCTCATCCCTGCTGATGTTAATGTTGATCCCTTGGTTAAGATGATGTCAGATGAAGTCACTCTTTTCCGCCATATGACTAATACTATTATTTGTGTGTGGAAAGATACGTTTGAGACTGAACATAAGCTTTTAACTTACAGAACCATGGAACACTTTCAGGGCTAAAGATTTGTCTTTTTCTGTTTTGTTGAGTAAGATCTCATTGAAATTGATGTATATGCGTATTTCCTCTTCTCTACCATCTTAGTCCTAAAAAGGTAACACTAGGTTTAGAGCCCTAAGTTGTCTGGCATATCTCATTTGTTCCTGATGCTTTCTTGCTCCAGTCTCCATATTCCATGTTAGTAAGCCTTCTGGAGTTTGTCCTCCCAGTCACAGAAACCTGGGTCATTCTTTATCTTGTTTCTCTAGGGGTAAGTGCCCATAAAAGTTTCATAGAATCCATCTTAGTCACATTTGAGAGCTACTCTGCAAGGGACTAGAGCTTACGGAGGGGAATCTGAGCCAGGAGCTTGTGGAATCCACAGTCAGGTAAAGGCTGACTGATAAGCAGAGTCCATCAAGAGTGTAGAGGTCGCTTGGACCAGATTGGCTAACTACAGCTAATAGAGGAGGAGCAATGGGCAATGAAGAGTGAGAGGCTTTCCAGGGCACATACCACTGATCTGGATTTGGGAAAGTAACAGGCGGTCATGGGCCGGTGAGAGTGGGGCCTCGGGGGGACTCAACTGTTCAGACAGAACCAACTTCCCTCAGGGTTTTGGAGGCAGGATAGCAGGGGTGTCAGTGGAGTACCAAGTCACTCCATGTTTCTTCAGCCTTGAGTCAGAGGTGAATAGTGGCAGGGCATGAGGATGGCGCTAGAGGTGAGGGACAGGCGTCAGGGTTCTCCAGAGGTCAGGAGAAAGTATGCAGGAGACCATCAGAGGCCGGTGATGGTCTATGTAGGAGGTGGAGTGGGGGTGACGCAGCCTTTCTCACATGTTAACAGTTCTGATAAATATCAAAGGAGCTTCATCTTGGCTTACTGATGCCGACGACGCATGTATGGGTGCATTGACCTTTCATTAAAGACAGGCAGCATCACAAGGTACGTTGCACTCCAGCACCTGTGGCCTTGGGATCTGCTCTTGAATTTTCTTCACTTTCAGCAGCCCTGACCAGTCCCTATTGCCCTCTAAAAAGATTCTGCCAGAATTATTAGTCTTTCTAAAAACAAAATACATTACTGGCACCTTCAAAGGACAAAATATTTTGGTTTGTAAGATCATCCAATCCAGGAATCAACAAAATACCCCCTGCAGGTTGGATCCAACCCAAGGCCTTTTATTTTAGTAGTCCATGAGCAGAGAGTATTTTTACATTTTTCAAGAGTTGCAAAAAAAAAAAAATGAAGAAGAAGAAGAAAATATGCCAAAAATTGTTGGAGCTTGCTATGCCTAAAATACCACTACATGGTCTTTTTCAGAAAAAGATTGCCAACCCCTGGTCTTGTCTGCCCGATATATTAATCCTTTGTATAGTATTACTTGGCAAATACTCATCTAATGTATGCTGAACACTTCCACTAATGGAAATTTCATTGTCTCCCAGGTCACTCTATATTCCATTTGGTCAGTTCAGGCTATTAATTTTTAAGTTCTGCTGAGTTTGTCTTATATAGCATCATCCATGGACCCTCTTTTGCAGAAGAAAACTATTATTTCTTGTCAACATTTACTAAGCGCCTGATATATTCTAGGCACTATGCTTAGTGTGCAAGAAAGATGAGTAAGACGCGGTTCTTGCAGCAGGGACCTCCCAGGTGTTATTTCTTGGAATCAAAGCAGTTGAGGTATTAGTCTTATACCTCTCCATTTTCTGTCTTCTTGCCATTGGGTTAGGACTTCTCATTTCAGTGATTTCTATGTTGTGATTCCACTCACAAAATTCACTGAATTTTGAAGACAAATTCAAAAGGCACAAAGATGATGCAGTGAAACCACGTCTCTGCACTCCTGTATCCTGACCTCATCAGTTCATTTGTGGGGAGGCAAACACTATTACACATTTCTTGTGGGGACTTGTCTTTTACAAACAGCACTAGTACAGCTTTAGCTTCATTTGAATAGAAACTTTTGCTAAGTACTCATACGATGGTGTTTTCTGAGCTCCTAGTTATATAAGTGGTTGAGCATGATTTAGTTTTATTTTCATAAAAGTCTGAAATTTTCAACAAGTTTGAACACAGTCCCAGAAGATTCATATTGCTTAACTACCCACCTGCTATTTTAGGTTAATGTTGACGGGATATTTTGGTTATTGCTGGGTTCTTTGTTCCTTACAGTGCTGAATCCTCATCAAAGTCTTTCCTCTTTCATTGAAAGTGACACAATCCCATTTTGTGTAACTCCCGGGTTTCACATCCTGACTGTGATAGAAATAGTTTGAATTACAATTGAACCACACTTAATATGGATGTCTTGTGTCCGTTTCTTTCTTTGAATGTCTCTATATAATGTCGAAGTATGGAATTAATAATTTTTTAGCTTTTTAAGCTAGGTGGAGACCAGAAGAAGTCTCACCTATTTTGTCCAGAGTTATATACACATACCCTACTTTTTAGGAACCAGATAATGCTTGGATCTAGGCAAATTGCACATCAATAACCCAGCACATAGGTTTCTCTTCCTTCCGTATTCCCTTCTGAACATTACTTCTTAAATCTTCCAGCCTAAGGGAGATTGGTGCTATGACTTAGACATAGAAGTTCCTAAATGATACATTTATACCTGAGTATCCTATTTAGATGTTTCAGGCAAATTCTTAATTACATTTTGCTGCTGTTACTTAAGACCTTTCCGTTGTCTTAGCCTGTCAGGCAGCAGTTTCAGCAGCCAGATACTAACTATATCCTCTCGTGAAATAGGCTCCTGTATTCTGTTTAGAATTGTTCAAAGACCAAGCAAGTCAGAAAGATGTGTCTCTTATACAAATTATTTTCTTAGCATGCCTGCCCATTATCTCTAAGTAATTATCTGGAGTCACAGTTCCCAGCAGCTGAAGTGCTGTATGGAATAGTTTTCTTTTCTCTTTTGTCTTTGGCCCTGGTAAAATTTCATCTTGATCTCAATAGGTCATGACAATGATGATGAATTACTAATGACCTTTAGGAGTAGACTGTCGATGACTTAGGAGTGCAGGGGCCTGTGACCCATTGCGCACACACACACAGGGTTTAAGATGAGCTCTACCCTTCTGCTGCTGTGCACACTGGCCATGGCCTTTTAATTTTGGCTCTGTTGGGCAGGAGGTTAGTATGTAAATGCTTTTTTTTTTTTTTACACATGTGGGGCTGGTGGGCAGTAAAGTTCTTAAAGGGTTTGTTTCTTCAAGGCAGTGTGGTGAAGAGACTAGGAATTTTGAAGTCAGCAGGTCTGGATGGTAATCTCAACTTTTCTTCTTCCTAACTGCATGACTTTGGGCAAGTGGCTGTACCTCTCAGTGCCTCAGGGTTGTCTTCTGTACAGTGGGCACAATACTGCCACTTGGGGTTATCCTAAGAATACAGCACTCCCTTATCCATGGTATTGCTTTGGTTTCTGATATGCCCATTAACTGCGGTTCATAAATATTTTATACAGATATTTTGAGAGAGAGGCCACATTCATGTAAGTTTTTTCTTGTAGTATATTATTATAATTGTTCTATTTTACTATTATCGTTATTAATCTCTCTGCCTAATTTATCAATTAAACTTTATCATAGGTGTGAGTGGATAGGAAAAATCTGGTCTATCTAGGGTTTGGTACATTTCACGGTTTCAGGCATCCTCTGGGGGTCTTGGACTGCATTCCCTGAGTATAGGGAAAGACTTGCTGTGTGGAAAATGCTTGGTGTAGTGCTTGGCACAGAATGAGCATTCCATTAGAACAACTACTACTATTACTGCTGTTATTTTAAAAGTTTTAAAGTGGGTGTAATCAAAAAAGCTTGCATGATTCATGGGGGTAAATGCTCTCATGGGGGTTTCATCTTTCATCACGGAGAAGAGAACCATCGTGGCCCACTGACCGTGGGTGTTAATGTGAGCCTTGTAAAGCATCGTAAGAGACAAGGAATTTTCCTGGTAGAGAACGGGAGAGGTTTCTGGGGGCATCAGCACAGGTGGAGGTGGGGAAACTAAGATAGTACCTTTATCACTGTGGAGTAAGGCCTAAGGTTTTGTTTGTTTAAACCAGGGAACAATTAGTGCAGATCAGCAAGGTAGCAGTGTGACATCTTGTTTGGAACAGACAGGCTGAAGGCAGTGACCAGAGGGCAGCTTAATGCAGGACCTGAGGGGTGAGGGTGGGCCCTGGCATGGGGGATCAGAGAGGAGGGCAGCAGACTTGGGAGGCAGCATGGAGCATATGGCCTGTGAAGTAACCCGGATTTTCAGTTCTGGTTCCCGCAACTCATCAACTGTGCAGTCTTCTGTGAATTTCTGACTTTGGCAAACCTCAGTTTTTTCCTCTCAGCCCGGAACTGTCACTTCTTAGCGCTTTGGGGTGGGTAAAATTCAGGTGCACAGTTCTCTGGTGGAACCAGGCCTGGTCTTTACTCAGTAGCTGTTACATTTTTCTGATTACAGTAAACTGTTTAATGTTGAAATGATGGTTTTCTGAATGAATAAGAGAGACAAATGAAAGGTGTCTTTGAGGCTTCTACCTTTGATGTGAGGGTGACTAGTTAGTAAACTCATACACATGGGAAGGGGACAGAATTTTGGGAAAAGATATGCTCAGTTTTGGATTTGTGAAATTTGAGTTATCTTTGGAAAGATAAATATATGCTTGGAATTTAGCACTAGAAATACACCTGGGATTTATTGGCATGTAAATGGAAATTGATAGAGAAAATGAATCATTTTGCTTAGGGGAAAGCTTAGGAGAGGGCTGATTATCGAAACTTTCCAAAGCCATCATTAGAAAAAAAATGCGAGCTGCATTGTGGAAGGAGAATGGAATAGGGAGAGACTAGAGCCCACGAAACTGGGTAGGCGGCTGAGGGGTGTTCTAGGCCAGCTTTTCTCAGAGTGAGGGCCCCAGGTCACCTGTATTGGATCTGTCTCCCCATTGGGCACTGAAGCCCCAGGCAGTGTGTGTGCCAGATCCGCAAGCTTTTCAGGGGCCTTTGAAAACAGTAGTGACTTGAAAAATGATGAACATTCTGAGAGTGCAAAATTATAAAGCCCTTTCAAACAATTAAAAGCCAGAAAAATATTGAATATGGGATAAGGATGTCTTTAAACATGTTTCATAAGCTTTGGAGGTGGAGGCTCCAAAAATAAAGTGTCAGTAGCCTAAAGGCGTCAAGATAGCATTAGAATCACTCAGGCCACTAGTAAAAGTTATCGCTCTCCTTTCTCCCCTCCAGGGGTGGGGCCCAACCATCTTCATTTTAACAAACCCGCAGGAAGTGGAAGTTTGCAAGCCCTTGGTGAGTCATCGCCTGATGTGTGATGCTGCAAATCTGGATGGAGGCAGGAGAGTTTGAAGGACAGAGATGCACTGTCGTTTGTGATCAACCAAATTTATAGAGAAAAGTAATTGTTATAATTCCCACCTCTTGTTTTCTGTGTTTCTCAAGCCCCTGTTGTGAATTTTCATGAATTCATAATTGGATTTCTTTTGCCAAGGCATAATTTTAAACATGATTGTTGAAAAACAACTTCCCAACAGGAATCCAGTAGCAAACTCACCTGCCCCCGCCTAGAACTTGCTTCCAGCACCATTGGTTACTCCCTCGGTGCTAATCCTGTAAATTACAGCTTGTTCTCTGTTTAACAATCTACCCTCAAATAGCAAG